>ML776844.1:579386-611943 GCA_009831015.1 Picea engelmannii
GATCACTCTATGTCGGGAACATATCGTGACCGTCGGATTGCCTAACTACAAATGCATACTAAAGAAACACACTTTTACCTAACGACATATTAGACCAAGTAGATCTTAACTAACTCCTAAGTGTCTAAATATCCTAACAGTGTACCTTATGATTGTATTTTTTTCAGTGATCCTCATTATGTTGTTGTTTTGGAATGCTCTAGTAAATTGAAAATAACCTAATAACAACATTAAAACTTAACATGGTATCATAACTTGAGTGAATAGAGCACCTTTCACTAGGTATCTAAAAACATCATTGTTGTCGTACAAGGAAATTAGGGTTTTTTATTGGAGAGGAATTTCTGACCAAAAACTATCTAGGGAAGTGTGCCCTACCCTAGCGCATCCTTTGACAGCTTGAGTGCACCTTTTCATTGGCCAAACTCTTCGGAAAGTCAAACCCTAGTTTTGATTGGTACCATAAAACTAAGAAACCAGAACCAATACCAGAAGTACTAGTCTAGATTTGCACAGGTCAAGTTTAAAGGGGTAAAACTTGGAATTTTTGGAAACAGTCAACTCTAGCCAACTTGCCTCAGCCCAGCACATCTCCTGGTAAGTTCAGACTCATTTTCTAAGCATTTTCATTTTCTGGTCATTTTCCTAGCTCCAGGTCAAGATGTCTGCAGGCATCAAGTTTATTGACAAGTTAGAAGGTGTGGAAAATTTCGGCACCTAGAAGTATAGAATTGGACTCATTCTTGAAGAGAACGACCTTGCAAAATTTAGAAAAGAAAATGTACCGCAACCCAAAGAAGAAGCAACCAAAGAGAAGTACAAGAAAGATATGATTAGGGCCAAAAGAATAATTGCAGATTCCATTAAAGACCACTTGATCCCTCAAGTGTCTTCTGAGAATACTCCAAAAGAGATGCTTGATGCCCTAACCATAATGTATGAAGGAAAGAACATCAACCGAAAGATAAACTTGAGAACCCAACTCAAGAATACAAAGATGTAGAAAGGAGAAACAATTCAAAGCTATTTCTCTAGGGTTACTCAATTCAAAGAACAATTAGAAGCAATTGGATATAACTTGGATGAAGATGAACTCATCATGACAACTCTTAATGATCTCACAAGACCTTGGGATGCCTTCATCCAAACTATCTGTGTAAGAAAAGAGAAACTCCAATTTGACAGTCTATGGGAAGAATGTGTTCAAGAAGAAGCAAGAGTAGCCAACCCAGAAGTCGTACTATTAAGGGATGAATATCAAGCCCTAGCTGCTCATGCTAAAGGAGGAAAGAAAATGTCTCATTTCCAAAAGGAGACCCACCTTCATAAATAATATCACTCCCCAAAGAGATTCACCCACTTCCATAAAGAATCTCACTCTCCAAGGAGATTCCAGAAATATCATAAGGGTCAAAGAAAGGGAGAAGATTTATCCTCTTATCAATGTTATCATTATGATAAGATGGGACACATTGCTAATAATTGTCTTTCTAGAAGGGAAGAATACAAGAAGAAAAATAACAAAAGACATCATGCCCATGCAACTGAAGATGATGAGCCACCCAAGAAGGTGACTAAAGAAGAAATTGAAGATTATGTTTTTTTTTCCTCCCTCTTAGGATTCGTGACACCTGGAGAGGATACTTGGCTCATAGATAGTGGTGCCTTTAAGCACATGACAGGACAAAAATACATTCTCTCCATCCTTACAGAAAATGAATTTCCCCATAAAGTTTCACTTGGAGATGATTATCAGTACCCTATCAAAGGAATGGGAGAATCCACCTACAAACTTAATTCAAGGACTCTGATGAGAATGAAGGATGTACTTTATGTACCAGGTTTGAAAAAGAACTTATTTTCTATCTTAGCACTAGATAAGAAAGGTTTTAGGGTTGCATTCATAGATGGTGAAGTTCTTATGTGGTCTAAAGGAAAGACCATAGAAGATGTAGTTGTCATTGGAACAAAAGAAGGTGGTTTGTACAAGTTAAAAGGTCACTCAGATGCAACCTCGACTCACTCCACTGAGAGTACTTGTGAACTTTGGCATAGAAGACTAGCTCACATCAATTACAAATCCTTACCATATGTAAGCAAGGTAGTTACAGGTTTACCAGAATTTAAGGTTGATCATGAAGGTGTATGCAATGGATGTGCACAAGGAAAGAACATAAAGAATCCTTTCCCAAAGAGCGATAATAAAGTAGAAGGAATCTTGGAGCTCACTCACTCAGATGTGTGTGGTCCAATGCCATCAACCTCTCTAAGCAGGTATGTATACCATGTATCATTTATTGATGATTACTCTCATAAGACTTGGGTTTATTTCTTAAAATCAAAACATGAAGTACTCATAAAGTTCAAGGAATTAAAATCCTTGGTAGAAAACCTCTTTGAAAGAAACATCAAGATACTTAGGTTAGATAATGGAGGAGAGTACACCTCAAATGAATTTGGAATTTTTTGCAGAGATGTCGGGATTAAGAGGGAGCTCACCACTCCCTATAATCCTCAACAAAATGGCACAACAGAAAGAAAGAATAGAACAATTATGGAAGAAATGAAGGCTATGATTCACGATCAAGATATTCCAATGCACTTATGGGCTGAAGTAGCAAGAACAATGGTTTATGTCCAAAACAGATAATCCCATAGTGCACTTGGATTCAAAACCCCCGAAGAAATGTTCACCGGAAAGAAGCCAGAAGTAAGGCATATAAAAATATTTGGTTCTTGAGTGTTTGTACACATTCTGAAAGAAAGGAGAACTAAGCTAGATCCTTCAGGAAAGAAGGGAATATTTGTTGGATATTGTGAGGTCTCTAAGGCCTTCAAAATTTACATACCAGGTTACCATCATATTGAGATCAACAAAGATGTAACCTTCGATGAAGATACAACACTCAAAAGATCAAGGAAATGCCATCTTGAAGAAGTATGCAAAGAAGAACCTGTAGATCCCAGATTTGCAGAACCAATGAAGGAAGTTACAATTACCCCTGATGATGAGATTCTAGAAGATCATGATATGATAGAATCTCAAGAACCTCCCCGGATGACGATCTCTCACAAGAGAAAACTAGCTTGGGCAAGGGAACTTATTTGAGATGCATAGAAGTATGGTGGCCCAGAAGGAACCATGAGACAAAGCAAGAAACCTAAGCCATTCTCTAGTTATATGTCCTTGATGTGTGATCCCATAGAAAAAGAACCCACTTTCTTTGAAGAATCCATTCAGAAGAAAGAATGGGTGGATGCCATGATAGAAGAATACCAGTCCATTATAAAGAATGATGTATGGGAAGTAGTTCCCAGACCAAAGAACAACGATGTGGTATCTTCCAAGTGGATATACAAGATAAAACATGTAGCAGATGGAAGTATTGAAAAACATAAAGCAAGATTTGTGGCTCATGGCTTTTCTCAGAAGGAAGGTGTTGATTATGAAGAGACATTTGCTCATGTAACCATATACACTTCTATTAGAACCATAATAGCTCTTGCAGCCAAAATGAAGTGGAAGTTACACCAGATGGATGTGAAAACAACCTTCTTAAATGGTGTTATTGAAGAAGAAGTGTATATGGAACAACCACAACGATTTGAAGTTGAATATAGAAAGACTCATGTCTGCAAGTTGAAGAAAGCTTTGTACGGGTTGAAGTAAGTTCCTAGAGCTTGGTATGGAAAAATTGATAGTTTCCTAACGAGCTTGGGCTTTACCAAGAGTAAAGTTGATTCTAACCTTTACTTCAAGGTTATGAATGATGAGCTAGTTATATTGCTACTGTATGTGGATGACTTATTCTTAACATGAGAAGAAAATCTCATCACAGATTGTAAGAAGAAGCTCACTACAGAGTTTGAGATGAAAGACCTAGGCCTAATGCATTATTTCTTAGGTCTTGAAGTTTGGCAGAGTCCAGAGAAGCTCTTCCTTAACCAAGGGAAGTATGCAATTGAAATACTAAAGAGATTTGACATGTTGGAATGTAAATACACGAACACACCCATGGAAACAAAGTTTAAGCTCCTGGTTGATACTTCGTCAAAATTGGTTGATGCTACTCTATATAGATAGATTATTGGTTCATTGATGTATCTGATGAATACCAGACCAAATATATGCTTTGTTGTGAACACCTTGAGTCAGTATCTGGTAGAGCCCAGACGTGTTCACCTTGTAGCTGCAAAGCATGTTAGGAGATACCTTAAGGGTACATTGGATTATGGTCTCTGTTATACTAGAGATCATGACTTCAAATTGTACGGTTATACTGATTCAGATTGGGTAGGAAGTGCTTCTAATAGAAAGAGCACTTCAGGATGTTGTTTCAGTTTGGGGTCAGCCATGACTTCATGGCAAAGCATGAAGCAATCTAGTATTGCTTTCAACACGACATAAGCAGAATATATTGTAGCATGTTCTGCTAGTTGTGAAGCCATATGGATTCAGAAGTTGTTGACAAGTCTATTTGATTTGGAGATGGATCCCACCATGATTCTATGTGATAACTAGAGTTGCATAAAGATGACAGAGAACCTAGTGTTCCATGATAATTCGAAGCACATAGAGATCTGATATCACTATATTTGTGATATGGTGCAGAGGGGAGCTGTAAAGATCCAATGTGTAGGCACATATCTGTAGGTTGCAGATGTGTTGATTAAGCCTATGTCTCGTGTGAAGTTTGAGTACTTCCGAGACAAGCTTGGTGTTGTCTGAAAGGACCGCCCTCGAAAGGGAGAGTGATGTTGATGATACTATGGTATCCTGACCAACAACGGGTAGTTTCATTAGGATTTTATATCCTAGGGGATTGATCATCCCTGGACAGATCCCAAAGGTCCGGTAAGGATGGTCTGTCAGAGCACCTATGCATGTATATGCCAGATGTGGTCAATAGTGGTAGCTCCATTAGGATTTTATATCCCAGGGAATCTTTTGATTTCTGGGCAAATCCCGAAGGTCCGGTAAGGATGGTTTATCAGAGTACCACGTGGCAGCTTGTTAGGATTTTATATCCTAGGGAATCTTATGATTCTTGGGCAGATCCCGAAGGTACAGTAAGGACGGTCTGTCAGAGTACCAAAAAATGTTTTCGTTGCACCTGCCTTATTTTGTTGCGATATGATGATGATATTGTTGTCTCGGCCTCGTGTTGATGATGTTGTTATTTCAGCCTGGTGATGTTGATGATGTTGTTGTATCAGCCTCATGTTGTTGACGATGATGTACCAACCTCGGGTTGGTGATATTTTTGTTTTAGCGTTAAGCTAATTGATGTTGATGTTTCAGATTCATGCAGATGGTGATGATGATGCTATTCCAACTCCATGCTGTGAACAATGATGATATTGATGATGAGAAAAACTTCTGATGATTTATAGATATGCTAGTAAGTGTTCCAGATGCTGATGATGTTGCTACCCTCTCTCTCTCTCCTAATGATGTTGTATTGGGTTATGTTAGTAGAATACCCTTCTCTTTAAGGGGGAGTATTGAAATATTGTAACTTCAAAGAATATTTTAATTATATTTGAGTTATTATCTTATAGATCAAATACCCTTTTGTGGATTGATCATATCGAGTCTTGTATAAAGCCAAATCCCCTTTTATGGATTGGTCAAACTATATTTATATGGTGGTATTTGTAAAGTTGGCCCTTAAGGTTTATAAACCAGTTTTAACCGCTCTTGGAAGAATTCGGCCCTACTAAGTGAAGAGACATAACCCTAGCACCTCCTCACTAGTATTTATCAGAGAGAATGGCACCTCACTTGTTCACTAACTCACTCACACTTCTAGTGCACATCTTTTGAAGGAAGTTGCAATTGCAAGAAGGAGAAGAGAGGTGCATGCTTAGTCCTAGTTTATTCTTGGTGGTTTTTTCTTAGTCTTGGCAATCTATTACTGAGGAAGTTTTTGTTGGGTTTTCTCCCCCATGAGGGTTTCCCATGATAAAATGTTGTGTACCTTGTGATCATGTTTCTTTTAGTGATCCTATTTATGTTGTTGTTTTGGAATGCTCTAGTAAATTGAAAATAACCTAATAACGACATTAAAACTTAACACCTCTTAATCCCGACCTCTCTGCACAATGTCTTCAAGTCATCTGAGGTGTAATCTCCTTCATTTTTGAACCTCAAGATCTTTATCTTCTTTTTGGATAATATTTCCACAAGTGCTTGAATTTCTCTAACTTACTAAATACTTCGCTTTTTTTCTTTCAAGAAACAAATGCAAGTTTTATGTGAGAAATCATCAATAAGAAAAACATAGTATACATAACCTCTTAGTGAGGAGCTTGACATTGGTCCACACACATCTGAGTGAACAATGTCCAAAATTCCTTTTGCTTTGCATGATTCCTTTAGAATTGTTACTTGGTGAGATCACATGCCTCATCACTTGATGGAGTCATATGCTCCATGTTTGCAACTGTCACTGTAGCTTCTTCTCAGAGCTATCGCTTGTGACCTGCCTGGAACAAGAACAACAAGAGCAAAGATATTTCCAATAGCATTTTCATAACAACATATCTATGGTAACAAGGATGGTAGTCATCGTAGAATTACCAAGGTGACCTGCCTGGGAGAAAAACAAGAAATATCTCCTAGAGGAGATGTTAGTTCATTTTGCAAACAAGTGCAATAAGCATCTATATTAATAGTACTAACATGCAACCAAGTATACGTAGTCGTAATAGAACCTTTCAAAGATTGTTGTCACAACTATAGTGTTTACTTGTATTGTAGCAACTATCAAACTTGATATGTTAAAATTGAAACTTAACAATTTGATCAATCAAACTTGGAATCTAGAGCCTCAACTGTTAGGGATGGTGTGCTTGTTCCTCTGAATGTACTGAATCCAAGATCAGTGCTTGGACAAGGTCTCTTGTACATCTCCTGCAAACACACTCATGATTTGCTAGATGATATAACTTGAAAAGCATATACAAATGCATACCTTTGAAATTTGTAGCATCATTCAACTTGTCTTCTAATATGAAACTAGACACTATCTTGTCAAGAAGAGGTTAGAAACTGAATCAAAAGGTTCAATGATTAGAACAAGCTAGAAACCTTGAAATTTCAACTTTGACCACAAATAAATTTCTACCAAAAGTCAACCTTTGACTTTGACCAAGAACTCAAACTTGACCTTTTTGTTGGCTGAGGGCACCAGAGGGTGCACTAGGTTAGGGCGCACTATGATACCCAAAAATTAGGTCCAACACTTCACTGAAAGTGCCCAAGAATTTAGGTTAGGGTTTGTTGTTTCTGCAAGCTCATAAACCATAGTTGCAGCTACAACTTGTGCTATAATGAGGTTGACAAAGAAATTTCAGTCTTCCTTCCAGTATTTAGATTGTTATGAAGGTAGTGTGGGCCCATAACCTGTTAAAATATTTGATGTGCTCATTTTAACCATAGACAATATCACTATTGTTATCCAATCATAGGCATGCAACCACCCTCGAGCACCTTAACCTTTGCTAGATAGAATGATTCGGGAAAGCCACACTAGAACCAACAAATAAACCCCAGTTGCAACAATAGCACGAGATGGAATAAAAAAACACCATCCAATTGCAGCAACAACACAAGACAAGGAGAGCGCACCTTCTCCAAGGGTAGTGCACAAGAGAGAGATTATGCACAACCACATAACAAGAACAATACTCAACTGCAACTGTTGCAGTTGCATTTCTCCACCAAATTTGCACCTTCAAGAAATCCACCAATATACTCCAAGATGTCACCAAGAATACCACCAAGAGATACGAGAAGGTAGGGCGCATATCTTAGGCTAGATAGCGCTAGAGAGAGAGACCAAGAATCACCCTAGAAGATGCACCTTCCTTTCTTGCAACTACAACTCCAAACTTGCGCTATACTTTTATGAGAGAGTGAGTGAAGTGTGTGTACAAATGAGCTCAAGAGCCTCTTATTTATAGTCCTTCTTGTCACCTGTCTAGGCCGACTTCTCTTTCTGGAGGGTAATGCTTTAATATTATTTATTTTATTGAGTCGACTAGTCTTCTAGGGTTCTCACACATCTGTTTAGGGTTTCTCTTGCTTCCAAAATATTCTATTCTAGTCAAAGGTTACATATGGAGGTCAATACCTCCCACAACTACCATAATATCAACAAAATGGACTTCTTTTTCGTCATACTATAAGGTAACACATAAACAAAACGAAAATCAAATTCTATTATTGAAAGGATGGTGAAAAACATTGTACATATATAATAACGAGAATGGTGGTAGCTATCTTTGTGGAGAGATGTGTCCACTATGTTCATTTGTAAAAATCCCATAATAAGAAGCCAAAATTTCATTTTATAAATATAGCTATAAAAACCTAAGATCAAAAATACTAACCATAATGTGTAGTTAGGGTTGAGTGTGACGTCGAGCTAGAGGAAACAAAGTTGTAAAAAAAAGAAGGGAACCTTGTCGGGACCATAACTTTTTGCTCGATGCTTTGTTTTAGGTCTTCTTCAGCTCATTGTAAAACAAATTTGTAGCTAATTGTGAGCACTCTTCTATATGTGATCCAAATTATATTTTTACGTTATTTTTCCTCTATCTCAATGCTTTCATAGTGGAAAAAATTGGAGGAACCAACTTGCAGTGTCATTTTAGTGGCAGGTCCCAGTTTGGAAAATTGGGGTATGGTACCTTTCAGAGCCATTTTGAGGCATTAAACGATGTTTTTTGGGATTTTGGTGTCTTGAAATCGTGCACACTCACTTAAAGATTTTCTACACACCGAGACCTTTCCAACGGTGCAGACCGTGCATCCATCAGAGTTTGTATGAAAAAGTGATGCCTTCCGCAAGTTGACATATCGTGTTGACCACCATGGTATGAGAGGATGCCACGTCAGCTCCCATTACTCATGCATATGGGGCTAGCCACATGAGGAATTTCAAGAAGATTCTAGAAGGTCCAAAACCCTATCACAATTGAGGGTTGAGGAAGCCAAAAACCTACCCCTAGATGGCTATCGAGCTATGCTAAATACATGGCCAATAGGAGGAGAAGGGGTTCCATTCTATGTTATTGTATTTTGTTCCATAGCAAAAAAAAACAACTAGGAGTGGGTAATTAAAGAGCATAATAGAGGGGGTTAAAGTTCTGTAGTAGCCTAACATGCCACAAGTCTCAGGGAACTGCATAGTGAGTGTCTTTTCCTTTGTACTTGCATTATTTCCATACCAAAGAAAAGAGAGCATAGCAAGCTCACCTCCTAGTTGGGTTTTCTCTCGTAAAGGTTTCCCAAAGAAAATCTTTGTGTCATTCTATGGATGGCGTGTGATTGTATTTTACTGTTCTCTATTTTCTGTATTTTATCTATTTCACGCATAAGCAGAAAATTGGTAACTAAATATTCTGGAAATCTAAAGGAATTTAACCTTCATAGGTATATTTTTGTTTTATTTATTAGATCTATTGTGACAAATTGTTCCAGTGGAATATCCATGGCAGTTTACAGATCAATAGGCATCAAAGTCACAAACAACATATAGGGAGACCCCAAAATGAATGTGTTGAAAGCTATTGACTCAGAAGCTACAATGAAAGTTTAGGACCCAGAAATTGTTAGCATCAAGACCATTTATAAGATGTCCCTAGATGGCCGCCTAGATTAATCCCCTCCCATTGAGTAACAATGGTACCCATTATGTCAAGTGCTTACAACAAGTGGGATAACTTCTATTGGACTTGGTTCTTGATGAACCACTTGCCCCGGTGAAGAAGTTACCCTACTTTAATAACCCAAAAGAATTGTATATTCCATTAGTGGGTGCTCTTCAACTTGATGTACACAATCCAATCCAATGTAGCTTACTTAATTCATTTAAGGTTGAGCTATGTAATGACAAAGTGTTTTTTCATCTCCAAGGTATCCAACAAAGGTAGAAGTATCATCGAAGCGACTCCATGTTCACTGTTACAATATAGGGCCATAATGCTCCAATTTGCCTCACCTAGTAATGTTCTTTTTCTTTTTCTTTTTTCTACAATGCAATTATAATGCCCCTTTGCACTAGGACAACCAAAATCAAACATAACATCTAGAACAAACCCCACTAGATGGAACATTTAATTATTATTATTATTATCGATAGTGCAGAATGTAAAGTACATCAACTCTCCATGATTCCATGCAAAATCATCATGCACTTTTGAGACTAATTACAATGCTAGCAAGTTAAAGTATGTCCTCACTCTACATGAGGTCCCTTTGATTGGTTACCCAGACTATATCATTTTCTAAGTCTCACACACATTAAACTTTCAAATAATCATTGATCAATTACATTTAGGTTTTCATTGCACTAGCAAGGCAATTAGAACTTCCCTGTGAATCAACACTATGAAATTACACCATTAGAGCCTTGTTTAAGGTTTCATACTTATGGTACGAAACCATTCCATCCTTTGGGATTGGTTTAACCATAATGACTACCACAAGATATTGTCCATGTAGATTTTAGTCTTAAGTATAACATACGTTTTCTTCAAGTGGGGATAAGGCATCATTCCTAAGTCACGATGTTCCTATGGTAAGTAGATATGTTGACAATATTTCTTATTTCTACATAAACAATGATTTATGAATCTTTTAAAATGTATTACCTTCTATAATCACCCATTCTATCTCTATATTTTCAGGTTAAATCACGCTTTTGTCATTTGTTGGTATGATCGAGGCTTTAGTTTGAACGATCACGATCAAATTGCACCCTGATCATGCTTGTTACCACTACATGCTAGGATCACATTTTCAACCATGGAAATTAAGAAGCTTTGAAATTAAACTAAATTATTCCTCAATTACTAATTCAACAAGGAAACCATGGTATGTAAGCGAGCCAACTTTCAACTTAACATATATAGTTTACAACCCAACGATAACTTTTTTTAAATTTGAAGTGAAGCTAAACAATTATGAAGGAAAATATAGAATATTCCCATGAATCACCTATATTACCCTTGGAGTGTGTTATAGCCTTAATTTCTGCCCTAGAGGCCAGAAGGGAATCCATAAGAGGATAGAAGACAAAATACACACTTTACCCAAGATTTGAGCCCTTTTGGAGCCTTTTAGAAATGCCTTCATCATGCTAACTCTCATCGATTTTGAATTAGGAAAAGATGATAGATGTCTCACAACATCCTTTGGATTTTTTGTGGAAGCCATGACTTCCAATATGGCCTCTTCTGAAGGAAACTCAAAATCTAGGATGTCATGTGAAATTGGAGAGTCAACAAAGTGGACAATCAAAGTAGGATGATCACACTCCATACGAGGATGTAGGTGTTGACCAATATCAGCGGATGCTGATGGAATTGTTGGATCAAGAATATCGACCACGGTGAGTGGTATGGAAGCTCCATATGAATCGACATCCTTTGGAGGAGGTAGCACCCAAGGATCAAAAGACCCGATGGATCCACTGGTAAATGAAAAAATCATGTTGACCGGAGCAATGTTTGCAGTGGGAGATGGGGGGAAGGGGAAATATTCCCATCACTGAAAGATCTTTGAATATCTTGCACCAACGTTCATATAAGACCGTGCAATATCACTGACAAAGGGTACATTTGACCCCGCAATTGATCCAAGGTCTTGGGAACATAATATAAGTTGATCGATTCTTATGATTTTCCCTTGGTGAGGGAAGCCTGGGACCCTAATGACCGACGATACAATTGTAGTCATCTCATAGAGCCAAGTATGCTCAAGTAACAGATTATACTCAAGAGGTGCGTCAATGACCTCCACATCAACTGAGACAGTCTTACCACCTAACTCGATGGGTAAGGCGGTGATTATTCCATGAGGCTAGAACAAGTGTTTGTCAAATTCTTTCAATAGTGTGCTAGACGTGTTGAGCTTAAGAGAACCAATGGATTTCCAACAAGAAATAGACATGATACAAGTCGAGGCTCCTTCATCCACCACTGTCCAGTAGATGTTTTCCCCCAACGATCATACTATGATCTGAAAGGGAACCTGATGGGAGAGCCTATGAGTAACATGACCGGTCTCAAAGGTTATCAAACCTGACTCTGAGGGATCAACCCCACCTATGGGAGACAACAAGGCTTTCCGCTATGTTGGTTAGCTTTGGAGGACTTCAAGTGCAGACATGGAACAAGGTGCTTGGACCAAGTCTTCCACACTACTATATTTGTGGGTGGCCCATGTGTTGGGATTGCGTGTCGTGCGTCAAAGAACTCCCTTTGAGGGGCAAAGTGGTGATTCAAAAAATGGCTTCTCAATCTAAAGAGGGCCACTAGGCTGGGATGAAGATGTTGCTTCTGAGGTAGCATGGGAAGGCTTAGAACTGTCATAATTTTTGGCCTGAGTCTACAAGTTGACTGTATGGTACCTTCCATGCCCCCTTTTTGGGGGGCTTGATTTGTGGCAACCATGTTTTGAGGTTGAGGGGGGAAAGGATGGGTTAAGACGACAGGTTGCTGGGGGACCTGCTGTTGTGCCAAAAACTTATGGACCTCATCCTTCTGAGGACATTGATGAGTAGGGTAGTCCTCCCCACAAATTTTGCAGGGAAACTGATGCTTCTTTTTCTCCTTAGTGTTTCCCTCTTGGGTGTTTTGGGTGGAGCTAGTCCCTTTCTCAGTATTGGAATTTTTCTTTTTGTTCCTTTTCTTCTTGCCTCCAGGTTGTTGAGGATTCTTTGGTTGCATGGATTGCATTGAACTCACCTTGAAGGTATGAGAAGGGGCTATAATAGTTTGAGAACTAGTACCAGAATTTGATGGGTGTGAATTAATGGACATTTGACCCATCTAATCAACTAGTCGATTCATAGAGACATGGGAAACATAACCAACCATACCATTGTCATGGGGTCCTGGGTTTGGCTTCCTTGGATCAGTCGATGACCCATCTTGGATCAATCGATGACCCATGATCATTTGGGATTATGTCATAAATTCTACTGTACTATAAATAAATCAAGTCCGGATGTTGGGCACACAAAATGGTTTGCTCATCGGTGGTCGCCCCAACCATAGCTACATCTATGGAAATGGGTGGTAGGAGGGACTTTATGAACCACTCTACAAGGAGTTTGTCTGGAATCCAAGTCTTAATCATCCTACGTCTTCGTCGACACTGGTGTATATCATCGAAAATATGCATGGTAGTATCCTGATGGAGTGAATTCAATAACTTTGTTCCTATTTCATACCTAATGGGTAACTGGTAAAGCATAATGAATGCCATTTCCAAGTCGTTGAATCTTTTAAAGGAACTACCTTTTAATTCAATGTACCTTTTTGTGGCAACTTCGGTTAGGGATCTCTGGAAAATACATAGCCTCACACTATCGTCCATCAACACGTTGGATGAGCACCCCAAGTGGCATGTCATGATGTATGTACAAGGGTCCTCTCTTGGATTTCAGTTGAATTTTGGGATATCGAAAGGTAACTTGGATGGAATCGTCGACCATGATGGGTGATGGGATATAAGATCATTCATTAATCAAGACAAATCTGGTAATTCTGGTGTTGTGAGGAAAGGTAACGGTGCAAATGAATACTGGGAGGGAGGTGAAGTCTTTGTTGTCCCAGATGGACCTCGGGGTACCCCTATATTGGTACTACTGGAGGGTTGGAGAGATTATGAAGAATGAGTGCCCACTGAGATGGTAAAACCTCCAAGAGCATGACTACTCCCAGAACCAAACATGCCCCAAGGGGTAGATGTGGACCTTCTAGGAAAGACATTCCAAAAGCTAGTCCCAGGGAAGAAACCCCCAAGACCTGACATGGTAACAAAGGGAAAATCTCCCCAAGGTGAAAATTCCCCCCCAAGGGATGTGCCCCCAGGGAAAGGTGTGCTCACCCAAGGAAACTTAAAACCTCCCGATGTACTACTGACCACAGCCTGACTAGGGACGGGTCCAAAACTACTAGAAATGTTGCACCCAAAGGGTAAACCTACACCTGATGATGACGGGCCATTCATAAGATTGGCAGAGGTGGTTAGATTTCCACCTGTCATGTTGAAACTGGAGTTCGCCCCCCCACCGAAAAAATATCCAGAAGTGAGCATCGAAATGGATGGGACAGGAATAGGAATGCTAGGTATACTCATGGATGGAAACGATGACACAGTTGGCATCCCCCAGATTGAGGAACTAAAAGGAAATGGGATGGAAGGTGTGGGTCCAATGGAGCTAAGAGGTGGAAATGTGGACATTACAAGGATTCCCCGAAGGGGATTGCCCCCTGTCCCACTTGATGATGGGCTTGTAGCGTCAACTACACTAGACGAGACAGTCGGTCCTGACATGGTGGGAGGATGATTGAACAAAGGAAAAGGCTCACTAAAGATTTCCCTTACTTGGACTAGTATAGAGGTGTCTGGTTTGGTCAAAGGAGGATTAAAATTATGTGGAGGATGTTCGTCTACCACTTCTACCTTGACTAAACCAATTTCGTCAAACCAGATTTCAAGCCCTTCAAAGTCTTCATCAGATATTTCACGCCACTTAATAGGTGGTTGTTCCCCTGTAACAGTTTCAATTCCTTGTAATCGACGGAACCGACATGGTAGTTCAACCACAATGAATAAATTGTATTACTATCAAACACAAATCAACCTATGGCCGACCTAGAATCAGACTCAAAGAGCACACCCCTAATAAAATATAGGCAAACAACGAGCAAACGAATTGGCTAAGGGGTCTTCCGAAATCCAACTCTCTGGGGGAGATGAAGTCCCCACAAGATTGAATAGAGAAGGTATGAGGAGAAATTACAATGATCTATGTGAAACATCCCTAACCAGTGCAAGTACCCCTTATTAAGGTGGGCACCCTTCGGGAGAACTGAGACCATGAATGAATGTTTGCCCCAGGTAGTATAGGTGACCTAGATTATTTTCGGCACAAAATAAGAGTGGAGATATAATAAAGAAATGTACAGAGATATATCAGATATCCAATAACATAACATAGATATAACCATAAACACATAGCTATAGTAATACACAATTTCTATTAATAAGCGAAATGTACAAAACTGTAGAAATACAGAGTGAAAGACTCGCTAGAATGGTGGTAGCTTATCTCTGAGAAGAGATGTGATGACTACTCACATTCAAAAGAAGATGATTGTTACAATGAGGCTC
Organism: Picea engelmannii; assembly: GCA_009831015.1. Lineage (NCBI taxonomy): Eukaryota > Viridiplantae > Streptophyta > Pinopsida > Pinales > Pinaceae > Picea > Picea engelmannii. Next base: position 594,583 of record ML776844.1, read on the forward strand.
CAAAGGTATTTTTATCATAAAGAAAATCCAAAACCCTAACCCTAACCCTAGAAGATGAAAAACCAACAGTTTTGTGGATCCTGTTTTGGGTAGTTTGGTGTATAACCTTTCTGGGGGCGTAATTTTGGCGTACGATCTCTATTTGGGGCGAACGATAGCTTGTTTGAAAGGTATCGACAAGGAGATTCATTTTTGGGGATATATAAGAGCCTTCACCCATTATTGAGGTGCATGATCATGAGAAACATCGTTTAGGCCCTTAAAATGGCCCCGAAGGTTTAGGAACCGAATAACTGCTAAAAATAGTAAATTGCCAACGAACTGTTTTGAGCCAGTTGGAATAGTTGAGTGGCCACCGAGATCCTCCTAGATCAATCCTCCCTCCTTAGGAAGCAATGGTCTCCATTGCATTGAGTTCTCGGGGTAGAGGAGAAAGCGTTTGTTGAATCTGAATCTTAGTGGGCTGCTTGCCTTGGTGAAGAAGTCGCGCTGCTTAACTTGTTGAAGATTGTCGAGAACCTGATGTTGGAAGAGTTGGATCTTTTTAACCAGTCAGGCTACCTGAGATGACTATGTGCAGAGGGAATATTTACGCTTTGCTACAATCTTGTCGACCTGCTTCTATTGGATAGAAGGTGCAGTATCCTTCTATTCACCTTTTGAACATATTGTGAAGAAGGTGAATTTTGTAGTATGAGATACTACCTTGCTGCACTGTTTAGGTGGGACATTAGTCGAAACTACCTCTGGTATCCTATAGAGATGAACCCCTAAAGTAATAATGACACTATGGGGTCGAGAATCATAAATAGCATGGCGCTTTCACATATATGGTTGGCCCAAAAGAACATCACAAACATCCAACAAGGAAACATCACATAATACTTCATCCTTGAAGGGTTGGATGTCGTATGGAAATCGACACTGTTGGCTGACATGAAGATCTCGTCCCTGGAAAAACCACCTGATGTTGTATGGATGCAGGTGTGGTGTTTTCGACAATCCTAATTGTTTGAATACCTCTGTTGAGATGAGGTTCTTCTGGCTTCTTCTATCAACAATAAATGTAGCGGGGTCCCCTTCACCCACATCTGTGAATGAAAAAGGTGCTCCCCCTCTTTAGGATCTGTTGGATCTTTTGGTTGAATTGTTGCGGTCGTGACAATAGTAGTGGGGTCTGCATCGATGATATGTCTTCTACCAGTATTTTCTGAATCAAATTATGAATCAGGGTTCAACTCCTTTTATTTGATCTCAGCCACCAATGACTGTTTTGAGCGACATTCATCGGTGTTATGCCAGGGCCTTTTGTGGAAATTACACCATTTTCCAGTGTCCTTCTTCGTCTTTCCATTACCCTTCTTTTCTTGTAGTTTGGACTGGTTTTCCAAAGGCTGGTTGTTAGAATCGTCTTTACCATACTTTGGTTGTTGCAGATTTGCAGACTCAAACTCCCGCTTTTTCTGGTGCTTAAGTTTCTGCTCAATTTTAACAACATATCGATAAGTAGCACCTAGTGATGAGATGTCCAGAAAATCCATTTCAGTTTGGATGTATCTATATAGAGCCCCACGGTATTTCAGAACCAAATGTTGCTCAGAGTCTTTGTTACCCAGCTTGGTGCGCAAGGTATTGGTGAACTCTAGCACTGTGTGGCCCCTCTCTTGACGCAATGTGGTCTATCTCATGTATTGGTCGTTATAGTTACCAACAGGGTAATATTGTTCCTTGACTACATTGACAAAAAAATTCCAAGTGGGCTCGACCCCATATATTCCATCCTCCTCTGTGTAAATTTAATCCCAGTAAGTTTCCCACCAATGTTTGACATGGGGGAGAGCCTTAAAGAGTGCGAAGGTGATCTTTTCCCTGTTGGAAAAATTGTGAACAGAGAAGTAACCTTCTAGCATATTTAACCATTTTATAGGGCATATGCATCTATCCGACCTTCAAATATGAGAATATCAAAATTAACTTGTACCTTTAAAGGAGAGGTGCTTCCAAAGTGGCCGGTTGATGAAGACGTGCCTATTGTTATCGGAAAGGGTTGAAGGATGTGGGAAAAATTCTCCAACATTTCATCCCTCTGTCGCGTGAGAGCTTGCTCAAGCAACATATTAATATAATCTCTTGCTCTGTTTCTTTTCTTATCTTTTTCCATGGCGGGTTTCTTGGGCATGCGAGAGCGATTGTTCTCAAGAGAGACAAGCTCGAGACCCAACTTGCTATACTCGGACCTCATTAGGGACATGCACTGAAAATGATCAAGAGAAGCCTGGTCTTATACCACTGATCTGGATTATTTTCGGCACAAAATGAGAGCAGAGATATAATAAAGAAATGTACAGAGATATATCAGATATCCAATAATATAACTGAGATATATCAAAGATATAACCATAAACACAGAGATACAATAATACACAATTTCTATTAATGAGCGAAATGTACAAAACTGTAGAAATACAGAGTGAAAGACTCGCTAGAATGGTGGTAGCTTATCTATGAGAAGATATGTGACAACTACTGACATTCACAAGAATATGATTGTTACAATGAGGCTCCAAAGGTCTTTTTATCATAAAGAAAATCCAAAACCCTAACCCTGGAAGATGAAAAGCCAACAATTTTGTGGACCCCACTTTGGGTAGTTTGGTGTATCAACTTCCCGGGGGCGTAACTTTGGCATACGATCTCTGTTTAGGGTGCACGATAGCTCGTTGGAAAGGCATCGATGAGGATATTATTTTGGTTATCAAGAAGGTTTTCGATTGTGAAAAAACGTCATTTAGGCCCTTAAAATGGCTCCAGAGTTTAGGAACCGAAAAACTACTAAAAATAGTAAATTGCCAACAAACTGTTTTGATCCAGATGGAATGGGTGGGTGGCCATCGAGATCCTCCTTGATCAATAGGAACATCCCACCCACACTCACGTATGTGGCTTCCTAGGAAAGGTCGCTAAGGCTACCACCTAACAATCAATGGTCGAGCAAAAATTTGTAGGTCCGAACACACGTAAGTGTAGGGTAACAAATCCCGAATCTTTGAAGGTGTTAACCAACATAACCCCCATATATGTAATGATTTAAGTGGTATTGCAAACACCAACACAAGAAAAGACGGGTAATCTCCCTACTCGCCGTGATGCAACCTCGTGCTTAACTCTTGTGTTAGAGGAGGCTCCTGACACACTGGTTGCAAGAATGGATTTTAGCGCTCTTTCATGACTTCTAGGTTTCGTTTTGTGGCCTTGGAGAGTTTACTCTCCAATCCTATTCCAATGCCCCGAGCCTATCTATAGTTGGTTTACTATGAAAATAAAAATGTCTAATTGTTTTAGATTATGAACTTATTTTTAATGGTTGTTGCTTAGGTCCAAAGGTAATGGATGAAAATTTAATGATGTGAGTACTCTTGACCCAACCAAGCAATGCAAATATGCTAATGCAAATTCGTTTTCTTCAATGAACTCTAGTTATGTGAGGGAAGATGACTCTTCTTTTTCTTTGCCAATTTTAGAAATAAGACCTTACTCACGCCAAGCAACCATCAAACAAATCATATCTAAAACCAAACAATGCTTATAATGCACTTGTACACTAATGCTTCAAAAGCAAACCTAACATACAACAAATATTTTTGTCTTTTGACGTTTTTCCAATTAAAATGTAACAATTTTTTTATCTAAACAAGAAAGACAAATGAAAAAGGAAACCAACAACAAACAACAAACAAAGGGGCTACAGGATATTGGGAATGAGGTCGGATCAACCCACTCTAATGTCACTACTAAAATCACACCCAAAACTCACCTAGGAGGGGTAGATCCAGTGATGACTACTGATCATACAAGGACAAGTAAAACAACCAAGGACAAGCACAACTAGATCTCTTAAGATATGTTGGATTCTCAACCCAACTTTACTTAAGTTCCTAGACAGAAAAGGACACTATCCAAGAAGTACAAATCAATTCATACAAATGTACTCAAGCAAACTTTAAAAGCAATTGATGTGACAATCAAATCTTCAAACAATGACAAAACCAGGTAAGAAAAGACCACTGCATCACACTTTGGATCAAAGGGAAAACCTACAACCACAAGCTAGGGCTTTGATATGTAATTCTGTAGTTTTTTTACATAGCCTCGTTGGATATAGGCTTGTCAACCAGCGAGGGCCTTGCAGGATACCTATAGTGCAACTAGCAAGGGTCTACAAAAATTTTCTTTTTTTGAGAAAGATGGATCTATTGCAGATCTTCCAGTTTTGGATCAAACCTATTAGATCTACTAGATTTAGGCCTTGGAATGACTAAATGGAAGAAAACTCAAATGCAAATCACAACAAGCAGAGGAAAAGGTAGGCAAAGAGATTTAACTAGAGAAGAATTTGTCCCTAGTATTGGTTGGACTACAAGATCTCCCTAGGATCTACTCTTGATCCTAGATAGAAAGAGGTAGAATTCTATGGTGTTCGTAGATCTAAGTAAAATTTCCCTATTTTTACCCAAGAATGAGGTTTGAACATACCTTGGATTGGCCGTTTTCCTTGTGTGTCCCGACTATTGTAGCTCCTGAGATCCAGCTCTACCTCCTGCAATCTGCTTCCTACACACAAAGATCCAAGCAAATACCTATCCACTATCATTCTAATGTTAGGAGAAATAAATTTACCAGATCTACCTTGATCTATTATCATAAGATCATACTCAATTCATTCATGAGTAAAAAACAAATAAAATGGAGGAAACTCAATGATATATTTATAATCAAGAAGAAATTACAACATGTCCATAACTTAGATGTTGATGCTTCCTTCTAGTTCCAGGTTCTTGATGCTCCTCCTTAGGCTCTTGAGTTTCTCTCTCTATTTTGACACATAACCACCCTCAAAACTCTTCTCCCCATCTCCTTGAATTGGCCTCTTCTTATAGGATTGTAGAAGAGATTGGAGATCGACTTAATGACATGTGAATTAGGTGGATACAAGTCATGGATAGCTTGATAACATGTGAACTAAGCAATTATAAGTCATATATAGGATTTATGGCATGTGAACTAACCAATTACAACTCATGCACAAGTTTCATGCTTAACTATGAGTGTTTGCCAGCCTATTATGAACTTTTTCTCTATTATGAGCTTTTGCTCAAGTTTCATGCTCAATTATGAGCTTTTTCCAACTCAAATCCTAGAGTAGTACATCAAGAGGTTTTGACTTTCCTTGGGTAAGCACACCCTTCCTTGGGGGCACATCCCTCAGGGGCAACTTTTCACCTTGGGGACGTTTTCCCTTCATTACCATATAAGGTCTTGGGGGTTTCTTCCCTGGGACTAACTTTGGGAATATTTTTCCTAGAGGATCCACATTTACCCTTGGGGGAATATTTGGTTATGGGAGCAGTCATGCTCCTGGAGGTGCCACTACTCTAGTAGGCACTCACTCTTCAGGAGCTCCCCAACCCTCCAGTAGTACCAACATAGGGGGACAACAAGGTCCATCTAGGACAACAAAGACTTCACCTCCCTCCTAGTATTCATTTGCATCATTGCCTTTCCTCGCAACATTAGATTTACTGGATTTGTCTCGGTTGACGAATGACCCTATAGCCCATGACCCTTCATGGCCAACAATTTCGTCCAAGCTACCTTCAGATATTCTGAAATTTGATGGAAAGACAAGAGAGGACCCCTCCACACACAACATGACATATCACTTATGGTGCTCATCCAACTCGTTAATGGATGATAGTGTGACACTGCGTCTTTTCCAAAGATCCTTGACCAGATTTGTCGTCAAATGGTACATCGAATTGAAAGGTGGTTCCTTTAGAATCTTCAACGATCTAGAAATGGCATTTTTAACGCATCACCAATTACCCATACAATATGAGATAGGAACTGAGCTCTTGACTTCACTGCGTCAAGATAATGCCACACATATTTCTGATCATATACATGAGTGGTGTCAAAGGAGTCTGATAATCAAGACACATATCCCATACAAACTCCTTATGGAGTGGTTCACATAGTTCCTCCTACCACCCATTGCCCAAGATGTAGCTATGGTCGGGGTGGTTACCGAGGAGTAGGCCATTTTGTGTGCCCAACACTTAGACTTGATTTATTCACAGTTGGGCACACTTTATGACATCATTCCAAATGCTCCTAGACCGTCGACTAATCCAAGGAAGCCAAACCTAGAACCCCATGTTGATGGTGTGGTTGGTTATGTTTCCCATGCATCTATAAACCAGTTAGCTGACCAAATGGGTCATATATCGATTACATCACACCTGTCGGCTTCTAGCACTAATGCTCAAACTGTTGCGATCCCCTTTCAACCGTATGAGGTGAATTCGGTGCAGTCCATGCAATTGAAGAATCCTCAACAACCTGGGGGCAAGAAGAAACGAAACAAGAAAAATAATTCCAACAATGAGAAATGGATTATCTATACCCAAAACACCCAGGAGGGAGTCACTAAGGAAAAGAGGAAGATTTAGTTTCCCTGCATGATTTGTGGGGAAGACCACCCTACTCACTAGTTCCCTTGGAAGGATGAGGTCCATAGATTCTTGGCACAACAACGGACCCCCCAACAACCTGTTGTACTAACCCATGCCCCCCCCCACCCCCCCCTCAACCTCAGAACATGGTTGCCACTAACCCCGCCCCTTGGTAAGGGGGCATGGAAGGTACCCCTCATCATGAGGGATCTTCCTCAAATGTTGATGTCTACATGTGAGACCAAACAATCAATTTGAAAATGCGAGCCAAGAATTACAACATTCCCAAGCCTTCTCATGTTGTGCCAGAAGTAACATATTATTCCCAACTTGGTGTCCCTCTTTATACTGAGAATCCATCTTTTGACGCACAACTTTCCCCCCTAAAGAGAATTTTTCGATGCACGATGCATTATCCCAACACAGGGGCTGCTCACAACTACAATATTGTGGAAGACTTGGCCCAAGAACCATGTGCCATGTCTGTGCTTGTAGTCTTCCAAAGATACCCAACGCAACATAAAGCCTTTCTATCTACCAAAGGGGGGGTTGATCCCTTAGAGTCAAACTTGATGACCTTTAATTCATACCAGATTACTCATAGGCTCTCCCATCAAGTATCCTTCCATATTAAAGTGCGAACGATGGGTAAAAACATCATTCTAACAGTCATTGATGAAGGAGCCTCAACTTGCATCATGTTTATTTCTTGTTGGAAGGCCATTAGCTCTCTTAAGCTCAACATGTCTGCAACACTATTGAAGGCATTCGATGGACACATGTTCCAACCCCATGGAATAATTACCGCCTTACCCATCGATTTAGGTGGTAAGACTATCTCTTTTGATGTGGAGGTTATAGACGCACCTCTTGAGTACAATCTGTTACTCGAGCGTACTTGGTTCTACAAGATGCCTGCAATTCTCTCATCGGTCTTTAGAGTCCTACGTTTCCCTCACCAAGGGAAAATCGTTATGATTGATCAACTCACGTTATGTACCCGAGACCTTGGATCCAATGCAGGGTCAAATGTACCCTTTGTCGGTAATACTAAACAATCTTATATGAACGTCGGTGCGGGGATGTTCAAAGATCCTGGAAGTCATGGCTTCCATAGAAAATCCAAAGGATGAGGTGATGTATCAATCATCTTGTTGTCATTTAAAACAAATGAGAGTTAGCATGATGAGTCTTGACCCGAGACTAGGGGAATTTTCTTGAGCATCCAGTAGACCTCACAGTCTTGACCCTTTTCTGCCTCAGTTTTATTTTTCATAACTTTCCACAAAATTTTCTGCTACCCCTTCCCTCGAAGATTTGTGTTTTGTACTTCCTTCACGTCTTGAGGGATCTCATCAAGGAGATTTTGTAGCTCACGAAACCACTCATGATGAGTATCTTCAGATGCAGACATTCATTCCTATGTGGCATGGCATTGGTATGGTAAGCCATATGATGCCAACATTGGCTCATGAGTTCATTGATTATGAAAAAGATCCTTGTCCTGATCCTCGCAATGGGATTTACTTTGCGTAAACCATCTGAATGTGTAGTGCCTTGTACATGGGTGTGCAATGTGAGTGCTTTTATCATATCCAAAAAATCCAAAATTATTTTCTTTTTCTTGAGATTTCACTATGCATTTTGACCCCAAAATCTAGTTTACAGGTGTTGATAGGATTACAAGAACCTTTTTTTATGAAATTGCGACATCCATTGAACTTGATGTACGTGTTCCTAAACTAACATATAGGGATAGGTTTTTCCTTGCATTTCTCCCCTTGCATTATTAACCATCCATACTACTAGCACTATGCCTTAGGTTCAAACCTAACTGATTGCGACACTAGCCACTCCTTTTGCATGTCATGACTGGTTCGATAGTGCCTACCCTTCATGGGCGCCCTAGTTAGCACCCGGATTTCCATTTGGTGTCCATTCTGCATTTTCCTGTAGGCCCAAGAGCCCTCCTTTAGCCCCACCATGACTTGAAGATTGAGCCTCTTTCTTGTCTCTTCATCTATATTCTAGCCACATCCCGTGGGGGTTCCTAAACATTATTATTGTTACCTAGTGGTCGCTTATGCATTTGTTTCTTGCATCATGCCTACCGCCGCTACACTGCTATTTTCTCATATACCGCTTACCGCTATTTCAGTAGCCTTGACAATCCGCCTCTTGCATTATTTGGCCTCCGTTTTGCATTTCTCTACCCAGGGAGAGAACAACTGCTAAGAGTGGGTCTCATTTGCCAGTACCATTTGCATTTCTCATTGCTTAGATTGGTTCCATGTGCTTGGAAAATAGGAGCATGCTGTTAATCCACTCATTTTCTCCTGCTGAGTATACTTTTATCTCTTTTTTCGGGCTCGTAAAAGGACATGAAAAATATACTATCGAGTAAACTTTTAACTCTTTTTCGGGTTTGTTAAAACTGAACGAAAAAGACACACTAATCATACTTGCATCATTATTTCGTGCTCGTTAAACTATGAAGGAGACCGAGCATACTCGCATCATTCTTTCGTGCTTGTTAAACCATGAAGGAGACAAAAAATACAAAAAAAAAAAACACTGGGGTTTTTCACGATTGGTCTATCCTCAAAATGGTAGTGTCAATCGAGTTGCCCTTGAACATGGCACCTGTTTGAGTCCTCATCATACAGTTGGGTTTTAGCTTTCCTAGGACCCATCTTAGTAATACGAGTCAAAGATACTCCTCCAATTGGTTACTCTTCCAGTCATCATGGAGAGTGCGTAAATGCCTTATGCGTTATTGCACCATATTCGTCCAGCTCTTGTGTCTTGTTGTTGAGTCACCATTGTGTCGTGCTGTCATGGGACACCTAGTAGACAACAAGTGAGGCCCTCACTGGACACTAGTGGCTCAACAAACAAGACACTGCTAAAGGCTCCAAAAGGGCTCGAATCTTGGGCAAAGCGTGTATTTTGGCTTCTACCCTCTCATGGATTCCCTTCTGGCTTGTAGGGTGGAAATTAAGGCTATAACAAATATGAGTTGGAGAAAATTCATCAACCATTTCAAGAATTTTTTTAATTTGTTGATCATTGTCAAACACCTGCTAATGTTTAACATTATCAAGGATTGAAGGTCTATATCTCATGTCCACTTCATATTTGAGCTTTGGAACATCTGGAGGTCTGAATGTACTTGTTACCATTGCTAATGAATCAACTTGTTGATTTTCATGTCTAGGAATAGCATGAATATTAAATGCTAAAAATAAATTCTAAATTAAAACCCAAACCAAAATTCTGTAAGCGCTCATTCTTGGATATTTATCTTGATAAATTTGTTTAATTTGTTTGACAATTAGCTCAACATCTCCATAAACTATAAGATTCACAATTTTCATTTTTATTGTAGTTTCTAAACCCAAAACTACAACTTCATATTCACACACATTATTTGTGGTATCAGTTTCAAATTGTAGTCTAAAAGAAAATTAAGTTATTTTCCCAGAAGGAGAAATAAAAATAACACCAGCTCTAGAACCCTCCCATAATGAAACACTATTAAAAAACATTTTCCATATTCCATTCTCATAATCAACATTTTCACACAGATAAATATTTACATTTTTTGTACACATTTCCAATTCATTATCTATAGATAATATACAACATCCCAGATCTTGATCGATTGAGTATACAATATAATTGTTAGGGTGTTTGGGATCACTAATTGTATAAGCAAGTTTAGTTTCCCTGTAAATTCTCTTCGTTTCTCCACCAAAAATTGGGACATCAACATATGTCATGTCCATTTATAATGTACCACCTAATTTACTTCCCCAAGATCTTGATAAAAGTATTCCATAATTTGCAGGAAGGTCTGCTACAACCACATCCATCATAATACATTTTACAGGAATCTGAGCTAAATTTACCACCAAGTCCTTAATCATCCCCAACCATTTAACTTTTCTAGCATCAAAGGAGTACAAATCTTGATAAGGTCTAGTGATTTCTAATCCCGGCTTCTCCATGATTGTTTTTGGAATTAAGTTATGAGAAATACCATAATCTAGCATGCAATTATGTAAAAGATGATCATAAATGGTTAAAGTAATATAAAATGGAGCTACCACATCTCCTCTTTCCTCAATGTTAGGTCCAAACATGACAGTAGGCCTTTCATCCTATAAATTTAAGGTATTAGGTTGTGTTACTGTATTTAAACTATCAATAGTTTTCAAGACTTGCTTACGATAAATATGACTTTTAGGAAGTTCTAATAAGTGAACAAGAATTATGATTTCATTCAATTCATATTCTAAATTGAATGAATTGCTTACCTTCTTAGTTTCCTTATGTTCCACAACTGGTTTTTTGACCGAACTTGATAATCATATTTTTGTTTCAAAATTGACACTTCTCTTGCTTTATCTTTATTTTGGATTTTGTCTAATTGACCTCGATTTTTTGTTTTGTTTCCATTTTCTCTAGGTCTAATGTCATATTTTTTTATGAAGTTCAACTTGTAGAGCATTTGAGAAAATCCTATATTGAGATGATGACATAAAAGTTTTATTTTTATTATCATCCTCAACAAAATGTTGATTGAAACTTATAGATTTCTCATATTTGTCTTGAGTTAACTGCACATATGAAGTATCACCTTCCGTCATATTCATTTCTTCATCAAGTTCTTCAAATTCTTCTTCAACAAAACTATCAACCATATTCTCATTCTTCAAATCGTTTTTCTCTTTGTAAAACTTGAGGAGGATTAAAGGGACTTTCAAATTGATTTAAATTTCTATTATGCGGCCTCCTCCTTTCAGTTTCCATTCTAGCCAGTTTATTGGACAAATCTTTAATTATTCTAGATATTTCTTCAATTTTTCATCTTTATTTCCTTATTTAATCTAGATAGACCAACTTGTTCTTTTGTTTTCTCTTTTCTCGATCTCCATAATCAATTTTAACCCTAGTTTTTCTTGAAGCAATCATATTTGATTCAATCTCAATAACATCATCTTGCATATCGGTTAGGGTGGCAACTCTTCTTTCCCTATGTAATAAAGCAAAGTCGAGATCAAAGGAGCCAACAAAAGTAACTTTTGCAGTTGGTTGAGACGGTTTAACATCTGTAGGGATTTTATGAGAAAGTTTGTTAAACCTCTTAATGAAATCCGAAACAAATTCATTGTTTTCCTTTCTTAAACTCCCAAACTCGGTCAAATAGTATAAATGATCATTTTTCTCTCCCTACTGCCTAAGGAAAATATATTCTAATGCATCCCATGAGTCAATGGAATTAGGAGGTAACCCCTTAAACCATGTTCTCACCTCCCCTTCAAAAGTATGGATGAAAACTTTCATATAAACATCCTCATGTTCAAGTTCAATGTTATCAATAAAATGATCATAGGCAACTAAATGCTCTAAGGTTGTTATCTCATATTCCCCATTAAATTGTGGCAGCAATTTAAGATAATTATCTGGAAAATTGTTTAAATTAGCAGGAAGATTTAGAGGGCCATACCTAGTAGTTGCTTTATTAAAGACCCTTGGTGGAGGTGGTGGAGTTCGTTGTCATTGTTGAGGGATATTTCGATACGTTAGATGTTCTAGTAACAATTTAGAATTCTGAGGAGTGAGTGGATTGAAAAAGGTTTTAAAAGACTCTTCTTTTTCTTTAGAAGGAACCTCTGGAAGAACTATTTAAGAAACAACAGGGGAATCCTTGAGAAAAAATAAAATGGCAGATTTTGGAGAAATAATAGGAGAAAGTTTAAGAGAATTCAAAAGGGAAACCTTTGGGGAATTTTCAAGAGAAACTTTTATATAAAGTTTTGGACTAATATAACATTTTTATTTGTTATAAGGAACATGGGATGATTCTTTATAAGTAATCAATGATATTTTTTCTTTTAGCTTTGAATTATCTGTAGAAGAAGGTTTTCCTATAGAAGGATAAGTTTTTCTCAGACGAGGATTTTTCTGAGATGATAATTTTTCTAGACCAAACAATGGTGTAATTTTCTTGGGATTTGGGTTTGCTCTAATGTTTTTCTTTCTAGATGCTAGGATTAAAATTGTGGAGTCACCACATGAAATATTTTAGCTGACCTTCCTCTTGTTCAACAACAAGGAGTAGGTTTTCCTATCTTTCTAATGAAGGAAAATAATTGTTTTCTTAATTATGTCCCGAACAACGACGACAAAAGAATGTTGTAACCCTTGAGATGTTTATGGCTAGGAAACTATGCCAAGGCATCCATTTTACTCTTGATTGAATTGAATTTTAATTATCTGTTTAAGAACAAAATGTTGTACTATTTTACCTTAGGTTTCAATCAATAAATTAAAATAAAATAAATTTCAGAGCTTGAGGGGCTTGATTTCAACATTCTAGACTATCTTAAATTTAAATGAATGGAAAGAAGAATTTTCAAGAGAAGAATTGAAAATATTACAATGTATTCAATTTGAATAAGTATTTATTACTTTCAATAACAAAAATTACAGAAAAATGTATCTGATTTTAAAGTAATACTAAATGAATAAAAATAAAAATTTCAGAACTATTCACAAGGCATAATAATAAAAATACAAGTCCAATTAATACTTACAGTGTGATTGAAGAAATATGTGAATTTTATGATTCGTTTGTAATTGTAGCAGTGGTGGTCGTACTAAGTTGTTACATTTGTATCATCAGATACATATTTGAAAGAAATGATTGTGAAAAAGAAGATTGCATAAGAATAAGCATAACATGAACTAAAATAATGAAATCAAGAATCCATCCAGATCTGAGAAAATAGAACTTTTATTTAAAATCTTTGTCTTGTCCCAAGCAAAAGGCAACCCCTTTTACATCAAAGTTTTCTCTTTTATACAAACATGTCTCTAACCAAAATTGGTTATTATGAGCTATTTTTAAGCTTCACAATTACAACAATAGATTTGACTTTACAAAAATAACATTGAATACATTCGACCTTGTGATTTACCCAAAAATATCTCCTAACTTTGCCCAAGTCATTTTGATGACTCATTATGTTAACAACTGATTCATTAGAAGTTGCCAATTTTCACTTGATGGGTAATTAAAATCCATCATCTTTCTATATGCAATATCCAATTCAGTATAGTTTTCATATGAAGGGGAATTCGAGAACAAGTTTTTAATCTGCCACAGTAAATGAAAATAATTTATGAGGATATCCACTATAGTTTGTCCTTTTAAGGCTTCAATCATTCCTTGAAATTTATCCTCATTTTCTATGACTTTGAATAGGTATCTTATGTAAATTTCAAATGTTAAAATCTTTCCTTTATCATCCCACACAGTAAGTAATCCTATTTTTACCAAGTTTAAAACTTATTTGTAAAAAATTCAATATTTCTTTTAACCATTATGGATTTATTTTGTGCTTGTTGTATCATAATCCTTTTTGTAAAAATCTTATATGTTTCCATTATCATTATTGTTCTGTCCTCTATTCTTCAATGCTTCCTTTGAGTTGGAATTGAGAAATTTAATAATTCTTGTAGCCACTTGAGGTTTGGTTCCCAATTCTTGAAACTCTTGTTGTATAGATTTGTTTGCTTCATATACCAAAGAAACCTTTTCTCCAATTATCTTGAAATAGTCCCACATCTTACTGATCTCAGTGATAATTTAATCCCAAATAAAATGTCTAGATCCTACTAGATATGGATTTCCAATTAATGTATTCTGCAACTGGTCCATTTCTCCCAACATCTTAGCTTTCAGTTTTTGGTACTGCTCAATGATTTTGTCCTTGTCATTTAGCTGCTCTATGAAAAATTTGATCTCATCCTTTTGTGTAGAAACTGATTTCTTGAGTTTCTCAATTTTAACCCCCTTTAAATTAAGTCTTGATAATGCTTTGGTTAATTCCTCAGATGGATCTACGAGCTCTGAAGACCGTGAAGAAGAAATTCCTTTTTTTAGAGCTTCAATTTTCTTTTCATATATTTCCATCTGATCTCTCATCTGTACTATTTACCTCAATAACTGATCTTTTTCTTGTTGCATTACTTGTAACTCTGTTGTCTAAACACGGTCAATTCCAGGTATTTTAAGCTTTTTCTTCAATGCTTGTATTTCAATATCCTTTGTTTTCATGAGTGCTTCTATTGATGCAACATATTTTGGATTTCTCCTAAATCAATTACCCATTGTTCAATCTCTTCCACTCTCATTGGTTTAGTTTTGTTTGCAAGTTTCTCTTGCTTCAACTAATTCTTAATCTTCTCATTCATAGTTTGTAACTTCTTCATTCCAAGAGAAGCTATCATAACATCTTTGTTCAACAATTCTCCAATCTGCATGTGCAAATCCATTTTATCAACATGATGAACAACATTTATATCTATGGAGATGTCGATTATCTTATTTTGATCTTTGGGTTCTAATACATCTAAGTTTATCTACCCCTTTCCATAATCCATAACATACAACATTCTTGTCTGAGATGACTCTTGATCATAGATTTTAGGAAAAATATCTTACTTGATCTTCACACCCTTTTCCTTGATTGCTATGAACCGATGAAAACGATCTGCTTGTTTTGATTGATCAGTCTCCAATGTTTCTTTTCCATTTTGATTTCCCTAGGTTTGAATACCTGCTAATGATAAAACTTCTACAACCACTACAGGTTCAGTTGTCAATGGCTCTTATTCATCATGTAATATTTGGTCTTTGTTTTCTTCACGTTCTTTTATCTTCTGCCTCTTAGTTGTTTTTTATTCCTTTGTCTTTAACATTTTTTTAAGTTGATCTTGCACCTTTTTTTTATATGTTTTCTCAAATTGTTGTGGAGTCTCTGTCACTAGTGATTTTGATGACTGATTTGGAACTTGTTGTTGAACCTGTAAAATTCTCTGCACATCTTCCCAACTGTCTTGATTGGCCAACAACTCTAGTTGTGGCTTTGGTTGATGTTGATAAGGAGTTGATCCAAACCATGCTGTTCTTGTTGAAATGACAGAATGAGGATCATAGATCCACATTTCACCTTGCTGGAATCCCATCTCGTGAAGGAATTTCTCTGCATCGTGCAAAGTTGCTTTATTGTTCACAATAAAAGCCCCACTCCTTTTTAAATTTAAATCTTACCTTACACTTTTTTGAAACAAAATGAATGTAGTCAGAATTCAATCTTTTCCTTATGAATTCTAAAGAAAAGATTCTAGGTGTTAGGAACTTGGGCAAAAGAAAAGGTTAAAATTCAGTGCCATAAACCCTAATCTTTGCGTGATTTTCAAACAAGTACCAATATCCAACCCTTTTATCAAAACTAAGTTGTAATAACTTTTTACACTATGGAAATATTCTAGGAGGAGCTTGACCATGAATTATTTCAAAGGATGTTGACATAAACTGGTTGATAAATTTTGAAAACCCTGCATTCTGAGCCTTCTTTCTAACCAAGGGAGTCCAATGAATGACTGAAGATGGGTTACCCATTTCCTATTTAGTCTTCAATTCAAGATGTGCAAACTTAGTAGCTTGAGAATACATAAAAGTATATACCGAATATGGTTGGCATTTGAAGTATCTACTGGTTTCAAATTCAGATAACTGAAAATCAATACTATCAGCCAAAAACTGGGCATAATTATACTTGATCAAGGGTTTCAACTTGGGTGGGTAGATAGAAGCCATAAAACCTAGAATATATTCATCCACATCTTTATCATCATTATTCCCTAAAATTGCAGTCACCATTGTTATAATTCGCCTAGATTTTTTAGGAAACAAGTCGATTTTAAGGTCAACATTTTCTTCAGGGACATTGACAATTTGACATAAATAAGACTGTAGTAAAATAGTTCTGTCTTGAAGAGTTAATCTTTTGTAACACTCAACAAGTATCTTTTCGTTTAACATCTCACTTTCAGGGTTTTGGGGTAGCTTAAGCATTTCAAAAATAGATTAGGGATTTACGACAAACAAAACTGACCCATCTTTGGAAATGACAAGCCTCTGAGATTAAATATAATTGGAAAAACACCAGGCTATAAACTCGGGAAAATTGTAAGTTTGGGGAACGATAAACTTGGCGAGATCAAACTCCCATGCATGGTAGTAATCAATGAGATCTCTAAAATGTTGCATGGCTAATTGGAGTAATTCGAACAAGTCATAGAACAATACATGATAACTGCCAAGTCTAATTCTTTTACAGTGAGGGGCCTCTTGGTTTTATGAGATTTTGACGATTCCATTCATAAATCAGAAAGCTAAAGCAAAGGGATTTTTGAATTACCCGAGGTAAACTTACTCCAGAAAAGGGTAAATTTGTAAATTGCACTGGTATATCAAACACTGTAGGTGACTTCAAATTCTCATTAATGAGAGATTAACTACGCGAATTTTACCTTTAACTACTTCAAATTTAACCTTAATTACCTGGTGAGATTACAATGGTGTGAAATAACTAATTAAATATATAAAACTATAAATAAAAATAGTCATTTCACCTTTTTGTTTGCTTGCGTCATTGGGCCACATGTTAATCTCTAGTTTATTTCGGGGGGGAGGGGGGAGCAGGGTCTTGAGTGGTTTTTAAAACCGTTTGGGGGGGAGGGGGTTGAACACGTGACCGCCACGTTGCAAACGTCGAGCATGCAGGGGGATGGAATACAATATGAGCCATCAATTTTTTACTTGTCGTGCGATCCATCCTTCAAAGTACCACTACTTTATTAGCAAGAAATGAAATGAAATGAAAGTATTTTTAACGTCCACGAGGCTAAAAATAGCCTATGGGACAGATTGTTTTTCCATCTGGCTTTTGCATTCGGCCCTTTTCCTGTGAAGTTTTACAATAATCGCTCC
>ML776844.1:611993-625846 GCA_009831015.1 Picea engelmannii
TCTCTAGCTCCTTCTCCCAAGTATGTTTGTGGAACTTATCCATAACAAAAGTTTTTATCTCTTTACTCTTTGTAGGACACATGCTCAAGCAAATGCCCCATTTACTAAGCCATTTGTTATTTTGTTGCATCCAGGTCTTCTTTCTTTTGCACAATCTGTCACTAAACACAACCTTAGGCCATCTGGTCTCTTCCATTTGCTCAATTTTTTTCAAATACCTTATGACTCGCACCATAGCAATTGCTTCAATAGGGGCAGCTCCTGTTTCACTCAACAAGATAGCATAAGGAACTGCACTTTTAATTTTGAATTTGTTTGTAATCAACTGTTTCTGAATTTTCTTAATTTGTTTCCACTGCATATCGGTTGTGCTACTGGCCCATAGTTCACAACCATAGAGGATCACCGGAATCACTAGAAGCCCAAAAAGAGTTAGAGTGGTTTTCCAGTCCCACAACTCTGCCTCTTTACACCTGTTTTGAAAAGAATAAAATGCTTTCCAACCCCCTAAAGTTCTCTTCTTTCTACAACCATCCCAACTTAAATTTCTGTTGAAGTCAATTCCGAGGTATTTGTAGTCTACAACTTCTTCCAGAATGTTTTCTTCAAAGTAAANNTTATGCTGGTTATGTTTTCTTTTGTTACAGAAAACCACTACTTTCGTTTTGCTAATATTGACTTGCATCCCCACCCTTCTACAGATATAACCAAATAACTTAAAGTATATATATATAATACGTCGAATTAAACTTTATTAATTCAATTTATAAAGTTTTAGATATAAAATAAATTAAAGTTTAAAATAAGTAAACTATATCAAAATATTAAAATAAAATCCAAACTAAAATAAAGAAAAATTTAAAGGTATAAACTATAATTTAATCAACTAACTAATTATTAATAAAAAATTTAATTGTATTAAAATCTTTAATTTTTATTAAAAATTTATAGAATGTTACAATAGTTCCATCACATGATTCCGGGACATCACGATCAATGAACTATTTACTATGTCTAGTTCATGAGACATGAGAGAAAACAACAATGATTTTTCTATGTATTTTATGTATGTTGTCTAAACTTGTGTTTCTCTTACATTCTAGCTATACCACAAAACAATCACGGAAATATACTAAGTTTTGTGATATGCAAGACAAATCTATCAATATATAATAGTGACAACTTTAACAATTTTTATGATATATAAATGTTGTCGATGTTTGATCTCTTATTTGAAAGAAAAAATTACACTCTTGAAAGTTTATAAATTTGTATGAACGTAAATTGAAGGTAAGGGAAATACTTTGGCCCTTGTGAATTTTGTATTTAATAGGTAATAGCAAATATCAAATTTCAACTTTCATTGCCACACCAGGGAATGTCAACCTTGTATACAACATTGCATGGAAAAATATCCACACATATAACAAACTGAATTTGATCAAATCAAAGGTCGAATGAACTATTGTCAATTTCCCTCCTCATCTTCACTATGTACTAAGAACATAATAAAAGAACACGTCTTCAACAAAATAAAGAATTATAACATCTATAGATGCAATAAACCATATATAGGTTAAAATATTGTTAATACCCTATGATTCCTTTCAACCATTGTCGTCATCAATATGGAAGAATACGTTAATAATTAAATTAATTAAAGAATAATTCCATCTATGTATAAGTTACAAAATTTACATATAATCAACAATTATTCACCGAGGGAATAAGTGGATTAAATTCCACCATTATTTCATAACCATACTCAAGGGCGGATTTCATTTCATCTTAGTTGGCTCACAACTAAAGTATGTAACTATATAAAATAAGATAAAACCATAATTAATAATGACATATATTAAGCTAGAAAACCATAATTAATAATGACATATATTAAGCTAGTATATTGACATCACCTAACTAGTTGCTATTATTCATAGATACTTATAATAAATGAGATTATATTTACAAACTTACGAAGTGGCCTCTAATAGAGGACCTCCTTGCTTAACCATACAATCTGTACCTTTTATTGTTTTGGTGTCAATTCATGCTTGTACATAAGATAAGATAAGATTAGTTGAATTTATTACACCGAAGGCGTTTTTTAAGGGCAGGTTCTTCTCGACTTTTTTGTCGTCTGTTGAGTACCAATCAAATACAAACATTTGTTCGTCATCCACCTGTTGGTCTTTGATATTTTCTCCATGATTTTTTTAGTGAGACCAGATTTGCATGTTTTGGAGCAATTTCTTGTAATGTTTTACAAATAAAATGGGAATCTGCAGTAATACGATGTTACAAATACAAAACATAATCAATCTGATTGGATGGCGAGTTTTTTTCGAGTGAGATCAGATTGCATGATTTGGAGCAATTTATTGTAAAGTTCTACAAATAAAATGGGCAAATGCTATGACTTGCGAAATACTGCATTATTTTAAGGAAAACCCTACACTTTCTTGGTTAAATTTCCAGCACGGTTTCAAAAATTAGGATTTCAGAAAATGAATTTTGGTCTTAAACAACATTCGTAACCCTATTTTTGTGGCTTCGACTCCTTGCATTTCATTGTAACATCTCTGCCTCCCTCTTCCTCCTCCTCTTCGTCTTTCCCAATGACCAAATTAAACATGTGAGAGGGAATCAAAGATATCTCTATGCAAGCAACACTGGTGGCCTCATCATCTACAATATTATTGGAGTTCCACGGTCTAAAATTCATCCCACCATCATCTCGCCTCAATCCTCCCACAACCAAACCCTTCTTCGAGCTTCCCGACACTAGGAACAATCCCATCTACTCATCATGAATATGATCCACAAAATAAGATGGATGAGGAGGCCTGAGCTTCCCCACATATCCCCAACGCTTCTTTTGCAAATCAAAATAACAACAATCTCCGCTATATCTTTCCAGCAAGTAAATTCTGTCATCGAAAACAACACAAGAAAGCCATGTGGAAGAGGCACTCACTTTGAATTGGTATGGCAGCGGATCCAACGACTTCCACACACCTGAATTCAAATTGAGCATCTTCGTGCATAATGGATCGACTTATTCTCCTTGAAAATCAGATACCCCTCCAACACCGAAGAGATGATTATAGGTGGGACCTCCAAGGTAGCAGACCACGGGATGTTGATGCCTCCAATAACTCATGGGAGGGCTCTCCTCCCATTTACATTTTGGTTTTAGAAATTTCAAAGTGTAATTAATACGGGACCATACGAGGTAGAATAAAATCCCATTCCCTTCCTCAATATTCAACATAACGCTACGCGCCTTATGACGCTCTTCTAATTTCTTGGAATCGATTAATGAGGATAGACCGATGCGATTCCACCTCCAGGCTAGTGGATCGAATCCTATTACTTTTCTTTTGCAGAGCAGAGGCTCCTTGATTTCCCTAGAACAAATAGTGAGGGCTTCGGCGTATGAATAGAATAAGAAACTGAGCGTAGAAAATGGATGGAAGAGATGAAAGAGTGTCATTCCTTGCAAACGAGGGCTGCATTCAAAAGATATGTAATGGGGAGAGAAGCATGAATTAACTCTATCACCTCATCTGTTAGCAGTGAAATACACGGTGATATTCCCTCAACATTATCCATCGAAATTTCACTTCTCCTTCGCTTGGGTCTTGGATTTATATAGTGTGACATGGAGACTCCTGGATGAGGATAAAAGTCGTCGTAGACAAAAAACACATAGTTTTTTTGTTTTGTTCGAAGGATATTGACTCTTTGGCTCTCTGACTGGCAATGAAAATATCTAGTCAAGGTGGGTAGGCCATGGAATTAGTCACCAATAAGACCGACCCACCATGAAAACAGATGGATAAAAATAAAAATGGAGTTTGTCCCAAAAAATCATCGGTGGATTTGAAAGCATTACATCACCTGCTATTGGCTGAAAGAAATGATTTTAAACCAAAAAAATGATTTAATCCGCAACAATGTGCCGTGTCAACACGATATAATCTACCGATTTGCCTCAAATTTGATTACCTCATTCAACAATGTGTCATGCCAACAATGTGCTCAATTTTTGGGTAAGTGGTAAGCCAATAAACAATACTCCTAAGATAGCTTAAGTATGTTATGGTAGTTATCGAATAAATAAAGTTTCCTAATAATTGTCTATACAAAGCTAATCTACACACTTCAAGTCTTCCCCTATTGTCAACCTAAGTCTATCCAAATTGTCTTTTCACCAAACTTTGATGCCAATACAATAGTGGAAAAGTCCAAGGTCAATATTATTTCCACTCTACCTAAATGTGCTTTTACCTCTTTTATCAATTCATTTTTGTTATTTATAATTAGAAAAACATCAAACTAATATTACAAGATCATCACCTTTATTCTTCACATACAACTTTGGATCAAAGTGACTCTCCTTGAAACTTGTATCTATTGGATGCTTGTCAATCATGAAAATATATGGAAAATTTATTGGTTAACTTTTGATTGATATATTAATGCTTTTCTAGAAAACAAGGATCACTTATTGATTCATTACAATGAAATAAAATGCCATGTCATTTCCTTTCCTTCCTTTCCCTTTACCTTTTCTATAGAAAGTTCTAATTTTAGTCAATGATACCCAAAGTTCTTATAATTTTCATTTGAATAGCCATCTTTTTCATTTCTACGAAATGATGTTTCCCATGATTTTCTCACTTGAAATATAACAACTTGGTTGAATGAATGCTTTGAATCCCCTTCAAATTCGGTAATCTCAACCATTTCACCTCACAATATCGGGAAGACTATTATATGACACGTGCAAAATTTTTAAACTTTGGCACCAAGAAATTTGATTGTGCAGTGGAGATGAATTATGCATATGAAATGGATATAATAAAAAAAAAGATACCAAGATAGTGGTTTCCTTAAAATTTAAAGATCACCGTATATTGTTATTTGTTGGTTCACGTAACCATTTTAAATGTAATTTATTGATTCACATAACCATTTTAAATGTAATTTTTAGACCTAGTATGTTGGAAATATTTTCAACTTGTTAAATGATAATAATAATGTGGAGTATAATAACATTATATTTATTTTAACTTGTTATACACATAATATATTATACAATTTATTAAGATAATGGTTTTATACTTTATATTTATAGGTTATTATGGATAATATATATATATATTTTTTATTGAAGTTGGTTGAAATATCGAAACCCATCCAAATGTTCAACACATGATCTCAGACCACATTCAACCTCCATTGCCGAGTTGGTCCATTGAGATAAGAAGAAGAGACGATTGAAAACGACCTACCCAAGTGGCTTACAAAGCGTGAAAATTAATGTAATAAGGATGGAAAGTTCACCCCCAAGAAACACTTTGTTCTTCCACAAACATGCATCCTTGCTTGAGTTGTTCCATCGTCCAAACCCTAGTCCGAAAACAAAAACTCAACATTAGCAACAACAATTCATCTACAATGAACGCTAAGATTATATATTTTTTTCTGTTTTTTTAAACAAAAAATACAATAGAAGTGACGGTAAGCAATCGATTCCATGATAAATTTATAATAAATTCACAGCCCCTGAAAATCGCATGCAACTTATTTTCTGCAAAATAGAGCTTAAATACTCCAAGAGCGTCATCCAAATGAAGGGATAAATAAAGGGATCTGTGGGGCTTCTTCTTCAGACTGCCCGTATTCTCAAATTCAGGAGTCTAAACAGGAGAAAATGGAGAATACAGTTCAGATGAAATGCGGAGTCGGAAGCAAAGGACATGTGGAGATATTAGTTTCCCTTAAGTTTCCAGAAACGGTTTCTTGAAGTGACACCTAATGGAAGCAGATGAAATTAATCTCCCAGAGACCTTCCCTGGCGGCGCAGAAATTTTTGAAATGATAGCAGCTTATTGCTACGGTTACTCGATTCTCATGAATCATTTCCACATTGTAGCTCTAAGATGTGCGACGAAGTTATTAGAGATGGCATAAGAGTATCGCAGAGGTAATCTTTGCATGCAAAGCGAGTTTTATTTCAACAAAGTAATACTGAAAAATCTTCGGTCTTGGCCTTGGTTGGTACACTATGTTGGAGGCTTTGAAGTCTGCTTTCTCTCAATACGATGAGCTGGAAAAATGCATTGTCATCATGGACGAGGGCACTGGAAAATCCAAGGGTTATGACTTTGTGACCTTCAAGCACATGGGAGGCGTGCAGAAAGCTCTGAATGAGCCCAACAAGAAAATTGACAACAAGATGACTGCTTGCCAGATAACGTCCACTGGCCAGACGCCACTTCATCTATCATTTTTTTTAAGCACTATAACCTTTTGCCTCTTGGGGAGCTTGCCGAGCTTGTAAAATTAGTGCAAATAAGGTATCTTAGATTTTCTTGTGACCGATTCAACTCAGAGCATCCTACTTTTACTATTCATTGGGAACATTTTTGTTGGCAATTTTTGCAAATATGTTGTCAGATATTCCTACAAATTTTGCCACTCATTGGGACCATTTTTGTTGGCAATTCAGATTTTCATGTGCTCGAAAAAAGGAAAACAAGAAGATGATATGAAAGTACACACTCACTCACACAAAATTTATTCATCGTTGTGCCATTTTTATGATAGGTTTTCAAGGCTTCTTCAACGTTTTCTTCCCCTGGTTCAGGGGTATGCTAGTTAATGTTTGACAAATGACCACAAAAGTAGGTCAATGGTAATAAAAGAGTACATCATAGAAAATGTACAACATGGGAATGAGAAGGCAATGCCTAGATCAATTCCAAAAGGGCATCAAAACAAATAACTAAAATATAAAATCTCAAGTAAGTAACTAACTAAACAATTATAACATTATTTTATATTGTTCATATAGAATCTAAGCAATCAATGGTAAATGGGTTATAAACAAATCTTGAACAATAATTCAACTAATTTAGTATTGTTTATTACCTTTACGACCTTTTGGTGCAGTGTCTAAGGATCCTCTCCTTGAGCTACCTTCTCACAGGAGATTTTATGATCCTCTTTGAAAATCTTGAGCACATTTTTCAAGACATATTTATCAACATCTAAATTTTGGCTTATGGGGTTACTCCAAAAGTGTTTTCCCTAGCCAAGAGAGATCTGGGTCTCCTACCCCCTCGGTGATTGTTGATGGACATATGGATGGCCAGTTTTAAGTGGATGCTTGACCTTATATACAATGTTATCATAGCACACTTACCTAAGAGGTTGTTATCCTATGTGGCATGATGACTAACCTTGTGGGTGCACACAATGGGGGATTTGTTGCCTGATTAGGAGAGGTACATACCTTGGAGGATGCGAGTTAGGCACTTAGAGGAAGGAACTTGTCCAAAAGAGCATGGGACCATGTGACATCCACTTAGGAGGTTGTATATTTGATTTGAGGATGCTTAGGTTGAGAAGCATACTTCATGGAGGTTGGTTGTGGACCTAGACAAATATGTCGAGGAGGAGAATTGGAGAAAGTAACTACCCTGAAACACATGTCAAGGAGTGTTGGGCACAAGAGGACATATGGCATATAGCTAGAGGAAGATCACCTTGCATAAAGACACTTGGGGAATGAACCACCATGTAAAAGGGAGCATTGGGCTGACAACTTGTTGGATAGTGTAGCATCTTAAAGGATGGAAGTTAGGCCCAAAGGGGCATCATGCTTGGAGGATGCATTGCCTTAGGTGAGGTAAAAACCTAGTGTGACATTTATCATACTTGTATTGTAAAGTGCTCCATGTGGGCTTGCCTTCTTGACTTAGGTCTAGGGTTACTTGTGTGAACCCACTCTGTGCTTTATGTTGACCTCTCTCATCTATTATGTAAAGGGAGGAGACAACCTTTGTCATTAATTAATATCAACGTACTCATTATTCTATCTTTGTAATTGTCTTGGAGAAGTCTTGTAGGGAGAAATACCTAGGGATTGTGATGCAAACCCTAGAGGAGACATAAAAATGAATGTTACAAATAGGATGAGTTTGATTTACTCACACTTTGTATTTCCTTATAGAGGCCGTGGATCTTGTTGTGAAGTAAGAGGAGGTAGCATCAAGGTTCTAACCCTATAAAAGACATGAAAAAGAGATTATCATTTTGGGTGATTTAAATCCTTATTCATGTGTGATGCAATGAGGTCGGGGCAAGATCACAGAGTGTGCCAAATGAGTAGCATTTCTAGATGAGTGGAGGAATCTCAAGATTGGTGTGATACTTGCTTGGAAGAAGACTTGTCTATTGTACTCTTGATGTTCCATGGAGCTATTGGTGCTTGTGTTGATGCTAGAGTTAAAGACCTAAGGTTTGAGGACTTGAATGCTAGGATAGGAATGAAGACTTGGAGGTTAGTGTTAGAGTTGTTTTGTAAACCTTTAACTTGTGTGATGCAAGTAGGCTAGGGTTTGTAAACCCCAAGGAAGACAAGAGTGTTAGAGTGGAGAACTAGAGCATGATGAGTTGATTTGATTAGAGAACTCAGAGCTTGATGTGATTTCATGCTTAGTGAAGTTTGGTGAGATGCCTTATTTGGGAAAATAGTTCTCATGTGGTGTGATCATGTACTTGGAGGTGCACTTGTGCGATGCAAGTGATGGAACAACCAACTTTTGTTAGGAGGGATTCCTAGCTCGAAAGACTTGGAGGTCAGGGTTTGACAATTGAAGTGATGCTAGATTGTTTTGGTTACCGTAGCTAGGCTTGGGGATCATTATGGAATAGTCTTAGCTTGTGATAAGATATTTGGTTGTATTCACCAACATATCACAAGTTGTTGGTATGTATTTGTACTCCATCCTTATGTTCATATGAAGTGTACATTGTTGTCCTAAATTTTTGTACTTGTAGATCTATTTTACAAATTATTTCACATGATGATTGGAGTAGTTAGTAGTGTCGGTTTATCATGTTTATTTGAAATAATAGTAGCGAGATATACTTGGGTGAATTGAAAAGTAAAGAGAAGCTAACGGGGTAAATTTGTAATTGGTATAAATATGTTCTAATAATATTAAATTAAGATCTAGTTTATACTTGGAGATGTGTCGTTAAGGATTGGGAATCATCTCCCAAGTTTGTTATGATTTGGTGTTTGTTTCCTTCAGTAGCTTAGTTGATTGGTTGAGAAAGAAATTATTTATATGTTGTTGTAATTAATAAATCAAATTTATCCCTAAGACTAAAATCTCATTAGGAAACAAATCTAAGAAACCCTAAGTAAGTAGGGTTGAAATACAAGTTGCAAAACAAGCCAAACTATCTAGGAAGCCCTCAATTATTGGCATTGGAGTTGGTTGGACTAAAATTGCCTTCGCACTGATTTGAAGGCTAGATATTTTAGTTGTTGAACATGGGATAGGTTGTTGGGTGGTAAGACCCTGGTGTACTTGAGATGAGAACTTGCAATCATGAAGGGTCTGATGGGTCAAAACCCTAGTTTCTCTTGTGATGAGAGTGTGTTTTTACTTGTGATAGGTGGAATATTTGTTTCATTGATGGCTAGTATGTGATTTATTTTTAGTAGGTATGACACCTAGGAGAACAAGTGATAAGTGGCTAATTTGTTATAGTGGATGTCGATGTTTGAAGTGGATAGATGCTTGTGATAGGTATGCTTAACCATTTGATTGATTTGTTGATTTTTGGAGCCCACACAACAAGGAAAACACCAATTAGTAGATATTTTTGTGGAACCCATTCTCCCATCTCTATTATCTCATCGATGCGTATACCTATTAGGCGCACTGAGGGAGGTTTCAATATTTTATTCAATTAAGTCATTTTTATCAATTCTTGTCAGTGCACCATATGTATTAAATCGCACCAATGCATAAACATACCATGCACACAAAGGTAGGTTAAAATATTTTATAAAAAATATCAAACATTCTGTCAAAAAAATCATTGTCAGTGCACCAAATACATTCAATAACACCGGTGCATAACCATTCCACACGAAACATGCTAGTACCATCATTTTTAAAAATCACGTCAGTACACCAAATAGATTTAACGACAAGTGTTTGACCCTATCATGCGCATTGGGGTAGGTTAAAGTATTTTACAAAAAATATCAGTAATTTCTAATAAAAAAATGTAGTTGATGCACTAGATAGACTTAATTAGATCGGTGTGTAACCCTACCATGCACACTAGGGTAGGTTAAAATATTTTATAAAAAATATTGATCATCTTTTTCAAAATATCTTAGTTAATGTATCACATAAATTCATTAACATTGGTGTGTAACCATGCCATGCACACAATGCTAGCAATATTATTTTTTCAAAAAAAAATCATGTTGGTGCATTAGATAGATACAATGGCATTACTGCATGACTTTGTCACACACATAGATGTAAGTTAAAATATTTTATAAAAACATCTGTCATTTTTTTTCAAAAAATTATATTTATGCGCTAGATAGACTTAACCACACCAATGCATAACCTTACCATGTGCATTGAGATATGTTAAAATATTTTTAAAAAATATCAACCATTTTTTCAATTTTTTTTTTGTAGTGTGTCAGATATATTTAATTGCAACGATGCATAACACTACCACACATACCGATGTAGGTTAAAAAAATATCATTCCATATACCTATAAATGAACTGGTGTGTCAATATATATGGCACATCGTTGTTGTTCCTCGAAAAGACACCCTAACCATAAATTTTGACTTTCGCACCTTCTGTTCTTAATTCAAAAAAGAACCCCCTTTTAACTCCCTCCAATTTCTACAATCTTATCCATCTTTAAAGTGCTTGAGACCCCTCTGAGAAAATATAACCGAAGACACTGGCCTACATGTTCCACATTCATAGCTACATCTCTTTGAGAAATTGTTAATTTATTGTAGAAAATCCATGTACATTGCCAAAAGTCCACTAGTGAAGATCAAGTGTCTTTAAAGAAAATGTAGGAATTGTTGGTTAATATTGTAATTACAAAACTCAAATCAACAGTTAAAAGTATATTGCAAGGGGTAAAGGTAGCTAGGGGTTGAAGATATTCCAAGAATTGTGAATGAACAAGACTCAACCTGCTAAATAAGATCGACGACCCTTAATATTTCACGGAAGGTAAGGCACTACAAGATATGAGAGGATGAAAGTACCATGAATGGTGGAGAGTACCCTTGTAATACCAAATTAGTGGTTCTCAATCTTTCACCAAAACAAGAACTATCGATGATTGAAGATCCACAAAATGTCGTTAATAGTGAGGATTTATCCTATGAAATAAGATCAATGGTACACGATCTCTTATGGTAGGATGGGATACCAGGAGGCTTGAAAAGTGAAGGTTGTCGTGAATGACCCAAATTGTCTTGGCGAAAGGTAGATCAATGACCCATATTGCATCGTAGTGGATAGTGCAAGTGGGGGCCAAAAATTTAAAACTAACGTGAATGATTGAGATCTTTCCCGTCTAACTAGATCAATGGTCCACAATCTCTCATGGGAGATCAAGAAAATAGGGGCTCAAAAAATCAAGGCTACATTGAATAACTAAGATTATCCTCGCTAAATAAATCTACGAATAAGATTTCCCCTGCCCAATCAAATCAATGACTTATATCACTTATGTAGGGGAAGATCAATGACCCACAATAGCCCGTGGGGCAAGATCTTTGGTCCATAATAGCCTGTAGTAGATCTTGGGAAATAAATATAAAGGCCCCTTCAACACCATAAACGTATCAGATTTCCCCTGCCCGATTAGATCAATGACCATAAATCCATTAGCGGGGGGTGCACCTCAAGTGTACAAGATTGTGACATCGACAAGGGATGTTAATGGTGGAGATTCAACAGTCACTAATATAGACCAATGACTCATATTAAATCAATGGAAGGTAGACCTTTGGGGGAATTTAGATCACTAAATTCCACTCTAAGAAAACCATTAGGACCAAAGGATCACTAGCTTGGCATTAACGAGAGTGGTCTTAAAGCTAGAAAGGGATAAAAGTGGATAGGTAACCATTTTTGAGTTGCCTTCCAGTATGGATTCTTTGACTTCAACAATGCAAATTAAAGGATCAAGTTGACAACCCAACTACCACCCATGAAAATATGGGATTCAACCATTGTTCCATTTTGGGAAAGTAGGGAGATCATTGAGAATTTTGCATTGTTATGCTACTAGAATTTGGAGCATTTGGTTTTTCAAAGGTATCTATAACATTGGTGCCATATTTTCTCTTCTCTCCTTCTCCTTCTTGTTGTAAACATCATCTGAGTAGAAAAATTTCTAAAGGGATCTAGTCAAGCCTAAGAATAATATTTTATAGTCCCCACCCCAAGTGCCCTGGTTGTATTAAAAGAAGGGTTTCCCTAGGACCACAATTTATAGTCCAAACCCCTAGAGATTATTTTTTTTAAAGGAATTGAAACTTTTATATTATATAATCAGTTGTATCGAAGCAAACAACCAAATCCTTAAATTTTTTTGGCGTATATCCAATGATTCTACCACTCCTAATACACTGTAAAACATACATATTTCCCTTGGAAACATCCACATTGTATGACTGCAAAATTTCTCAATAAACTTCCCAAGCGAAAACACAATTTTGAAATACATCAATTAACAATTTATTTATGGTCTGGAACACCCTACACTCTACTTTGCAATGGATAATCTTCTTCTACCTGCATAGGTGCAACTTCAAGTTCCCCCCGAAATTCCTTCGAGTTTTGATGGAGAAAAGCAACTGACATTTGATTGATGGAAAAAGATTGAATAGGTTGAGGTAGGACAACATTTCTCAGAAACTATCATTTTGTTTCTAGGCTCTCAATGTGTTGAGTGAAGGACTACTCAAGATTCCCAACTTTGACCAATAACTAGTGGAGGGCAGTGTGGTTTGCTTAAGATACTTCCTCATGGCGTCGAAGGATTTGCTTGAGTTCCCTCCATGAAGGATCCATATTAAGACCAAATAGAAGACCACCATGACCAATGTAACCAAGCCACCCACCACTTAGTTCTTTGTTGCCAGGATAATTTGAAATAGGGGCAGAGAAGCTTTTAACACCATCAGAACACAAACATTCAACTTCCCCATTTCTAAAAATTACAATAGCTGCGCGAGTATACTCAATTCCATAGTATCAATCATAATAACAATTTCCTCATTTCTTCATCACTTATAGGTGATATTGTACTTTGGTTATTTAACCTAATGTTTTCTTGATCAACTTGTTTTTTCTGTTCCACCCCTTCATGTTCCATATAAAAACACAAAATAAAGTATAATAATTATATCTACATTTATATATATATAGTAGAATATACATAATTGCGTAAATAAAAAAGCGTACCATAGCAGCAAGTGTTTCATAAACAATACACATTGTTTCGAAGCCATGCCACATGTCATCTCTCAAAATCTCTTATGTTGGATGCACTCCTTACTTTGTTTCCTGTATGTTTAATATGCCATGAGAAATCATAGTCGATATAATTAATATAAAGGTTTCTTGTTGTTCTTTTAATTATAAAACAAGGGAAGTTAATCAACATAGCTACTTACAAATTGTTCAATTAATCCTTGATACTTCAACATATACTCACAATCCATACTTAACCCAATGTTTATCAATTCTTCAGTTGGCTCTTCTTTGTATGTTAGCACGTATTAGAAGACATATATGGATGTGTGTAAATTAATTATTTAAATATGAAAATCACAAGAAACATGAAATTTTAAGTAAGGTCGAAAACATAAGTACTCAAACACTTTGCAATCAACCCTTTTATTCCTCGTCATTCTGGCTTATGTGTTGAATGGGTTCCATTTTTATCTTTTTTTTTTTTTTTTTTTTTTTTTT
>ML776844.1:625854-682275 GCA_009831015.1 Picea engelmannii
CTGCAACAAAACAATTGAAAATTAATATTTCATAAGATAATTAAATTCGATGTACATAAAAGAATAAATGAATGATTAGATACCTCTAATGCACATTGTTGTTTGGATGACTCCTTATGCGATGCAATTATGTTCATTTCTTTTACCATCTTCTTATACATTTTTTTGGACATTCCCACCAACATGTATTGGTTTTCCCCTTGTTTATCCCTCGGAATTTGCATGACATGCCTAAAACAACACACATCATTAATTTAAACCTACATATAATTCAAATATGTTAAATTTTTAATACAACTTAAAAAACTTGCCTTGTTCTCTTGTTGGGATGAGCTACCATCGCGCTTGCTGCAATAAGTTATTTTCCTTGAACTTCTATTGGCCATCTTCTATAAAATAAAGCCATGAATCATCAAATATAAATATTATGAAATATTTTTTACAACATAAGATTTCAGTGCGTATAATAAAATAATATGCATCGATGCATATAATAAAATAATATACATCGGTGGGTATAATAAAACAGTACACATCGATGC
Source organism: Picea engelmannii (assembly GCA_009831015.1). Classification (NCBI taxonomy): domain Eukaryota; kingdom Viridiplantae; phylum Streptophyta; class Pinopsida; order Pinales; family Pinaceae; genus Picea; species Picea engelmannii. The sequence goes on from ML776844.1 coordinate 626,397, forward strand.
ATTAAACACATGTATGTGCACCAATATATGATAACCGTGCTCTTATGAATTAAAAAAAGTTTTGTTTACAAATTGTTATATTCACGCAATGCTTTATAAATTAATTGAAGAATTGGTGCCTCATTACTGTTTATTGTGCACTGCCAAACCCATAAACAAATTCTAAACATGACGCTTTCAATAGTAAAAAAATATGTTATTTTCATTTTAAACTTAGTAGTGCTCTTAAATTTAGACCAAATTACAATTTTTGTTATTTAAATTGCATTTCTGAATGTATAAATGGATTTAGTGTGCTGAAAAACCTTGGGGCATTCCAATTATATATACTTAGTCAATTTGAAGATCCAACAATTTCTTGTTGGATTTTGGGAAAAATTAACAGAAAAAAATGGTCAAAAAGGGCATGTATGAATGTATAAATGGATTCAACTTGCTAAAAAACCCGTGGGGCACTCCAATTATACAGAATTAGCCACTCAGATATGAAGATCCAACAATTTCTTATAAGATTTTGAGCAAAATTCAACAGAAAAATTACCCAAAGAGAACCAAAACTTAGAACGTTTAGACCACTACTATAGAATTTCTAATAAAATTAAGAAAAAAAGACATTTAATTTTTTTGTTTAGAAAGGCATTGAAAAATTTAGGCAAGCCCTTTAATGGTGATGACCATACGGATCAGATAATCTTGATTGAAACTTTACAAATAGTAGGTAAATCAACTTTATATTCTTATAACAATAATCTTGGATTTTAGCTTTTGTAACAATTTAGTATTTATAAGGGTAGTTAAAACATGGAAAAGGAAGCCTTATTTGTGCTATGATGAAGACCGAGTTTTTGACAACTTATTTCATTTTATTCAATATTGGAATATAGATTTACACAATTGAACCTATCATCTATATGGTTTTTTGATTTAACATTTGGAGAGTTTCATTGTGATGGGAGAAAACACAAAAAAAATAATTACATGAATAAAATACAAACCATTTAACAATGAGAATGATAATATAGATCTTATTATTAAAAATGCAATTGCAATAATAAAAAACATTTAAATTATTGAGTTAGCATTAATAATTAAATGAAGATTTTGAGAATTTAAACATTTAAAAAATGAGAATGATAATATAGATCTTATTATTGAAAATGCAATTACAATAATTAAAAACACTTAAATTATTGAGTTAGCATTAATAATTAAATGAAGATTTTGAGAATTTAAACATTTAAATTATCGAGTTAGCATTAATAATTAAATGAAGATTTTGAGAATTTAAATATATTTAAATAGATATAATATGATTACGAGTGGATCATGTTGAAAAGATTTTGAGAATTTAAACATATTTAAATAGATATAATATGATTACAAGTGGATCATGTGGAATTATTTTCACATAAGTTAGATTACATTTATATTTCTTAAATACTATTTTATTGAAAATTATATATTTTTTATATTTTCATATCATTTATAATATTTTGTTAAAATATGTAGAATGTTTATTGTCCCGAGCTACGGAAGGCTGGTATGTCAAGTCCCGAGCTACGGAAGGTAGACCAAAAAGATAACGAATAGCAGATGGCTGAAAAACGGAAACGACAAACAATGCGAGAGGGGAGGTCTAAGCCGGAGTGAGGCACAAACGTCGATGACGTCGTAGGTTCGTGGAGATGGGACCTTTGCGGCAATCAGAAACTCAAAAGGTTGCATATTTAGCTTACTCATTTATAAAGTATTTTTTTTTTTCATGTGGCCATGCTACCTTCCTCCAACCCATAGGCAATAATAGTATTTTTGGTACCTTGCCAACCCCAATCAACAATCAAAATATGAACAAGAACATGCCATGAGTGGGATATAAATAGCGAGGACATGTTGGAGCTGTTGATCTTATGTTTTGCTAAAATAAAGATGTCATAAATATAGATGATGGCACAATTGTAATGGATCAAACTTCAAAATAATCATGGATAAATTGAACATAGAAATTTGCAAACCATTAACTGATAAAAATAAAGATTGTTTCATTTATATTGCATAATCAACACAAGGAACAAGTTGTGAGGGTATTACCTGAAAGTTGCAGAACACAACTCACTTAGAATACATGTGAATGTAGAACTGTTGTGCTCTGATCTTTGATCTAGCCAACTGCAACTGAGTGTGGGGGATGACACTCCTCCCGACCAACCTCTTAGTCATCACAAATGAGAGCCTACTGAGCCCTCAATCAATTACCTATGCCATATTTTGATCCTTTCATATCAAGATTTTCCCAAGTATAAGATATCACACTCCCTTCTCCACCTTCACTAAACGAAATTCTTCATGTACATCCATGCGAAAAGATCCATACATATGTTCCACTTGTCATCAAGTAATTGATCATATAGCTTTTAACCTTTTCTTCGAATCCTTTTTAGTAGTTTCTCTTCTTTTTATCTTTCTCTTCTTTTATAATTTCTTAGTTGTTTTACTATCATGTTGTTATTTATTTATTATGTCCCCTTTTACTTTACTTTATTATTTTAATACCATTTGTTTATTATTTATTACTTTAATTGAAGTACAAGGCATTACATACTCCCCCTCAAGGAACTTCATCCCGAAGTTACTTTAATTATGTTACTTATAGGTTTCTATTTTCTCCCCATATCTTCCATATCATCCTCTGTTGTAACTAGTATAAGAGCCACCCAAGTGACCACAATAGGCATAAAAAGTCCACATTAAAACTCTGGGGAAGAGCGAGTATAACCCTATCCCTCTTCCCAACTTTCAATACTAGGCTTAAAGTCTTCCGGTCTAACTAGGGCCCCAAGGCTTGAGATCTCATTTGCCTAAGTGGGAATTTGGTTTGGTACACTATTTGCATGCCCTAGATATCTCAAAAGGTTGACCTAAACTTCCTCCACAACTCCTACCATTTAGCCTTGGGCATCAAAGTCAAATCACACAACTCCAGTAGTGAGTAATACTCCAATCCTTCTTCCAAACTTTAGCATCACAACTCTAATATCAAGCACTTTGGCCTTCTCAAGATGGTTCCATGTCCCATTGAGAATCATACAAGGCAAAAGAACCACCTACATAGTTTGGTTGATTGAGTTTGTCTCTAGCCCATAAGGTGTTACTTTATATATATTCTCCTTCATAGGTATGGGATCCCATGAGATCATCAAATGAACTAGCCCTCTCAACCCATTAGTGGATTTCTTGTCAGTTATCGCGCAAACTATAGGTTGGGAAAAGCCCGATCCAATCCACTAGATGGTGATAATGGTGGGAGAGCTTACCCACTGTCACCTTAGATAAACCCTCCCTCGCTTATGTGAAGGAAGAATTCTGACACAAGAGGGAGTCTCGGGTGACTCCAGGGGGAAATGAGATGGAAAGTGATACTTATGATGAGCTGCCCCTATAGGCCGAGTTACTAAGTGGAAAGTGGCTTGACAATGAGCTTCAAAAGTGGTTTATGGTTTCCAAGTGTTTGAGTACCTGCGAAAGATGGTTGTACCTGCCTGAGACACAAGAAAAGACAAGATACAAACTAGACAATCCAATGGAAAAGCAAGTTAATCTTGTTGTCCCTATTTGCAGTAGTCAACTTTCCAGTAAGTAAAACAAAGCAAGTTAAACAAAACAAGTTAAGCTTGTTGTCCCTATTTGCAGTAGATAACTTTCCAATACTTAAGCATGAACTTTGATGGTAAATTAGGGCTACCAAATGAAGTTATCAACAAAGTGTTAGGGCAGCCTTATGGCTATAGAAAACAATTGCTACAACAACAAGTTCCAACCATAAAAATCAACAAGTAAACTGTAAAAAAGATAGCCCATAACTAATAGAATAATAATCTAGGTTTAGAATTGAATTTCCACGGTTGAAAAGTGAGTAAAAGATAAAAAAAAAAGTGAAGATTGTTGCAATCCTAATGGATGTAGCATAAAATTTATTGCAGCAATGAAATCCTTGGATAAAAAAGGACACCCTTGGGGCACAAGAAAGCTTATAACATGTAGAAAAGATTCCAACTTAAACAATTTTGATATTTTGTAATTCTATGTATCCGAATACAATGATTTTATTTCTCCAATGCAAGAGATTAGTGCCTTTAACTATTGGGTTATGAAGTCTTTAAAAACAAAAGAGTTAGTTGTGCTACTTCCTTGGGGGTGTAAGCCCTTTTACTCCCCAAGGCAAGCAAGACCAGCTAAGGAAAACCCTAGGAGGGGGTAAACCCTTTTACTCCTCCTAGTATTCCCTTATGCAAAAAATTATTCCAAGACAAATATGATGGGATTAGTGGGGCTGTATGCCCTTATACTCCCCAAAAGATTTGCAAATTTACCTTGTAACAAATAAAATAAGCAATAATATGAAAGATTCCTTACCTAGTCCAAGCATTAACAAGATAAACTCATTTTAACCAAGAAAATCCACCATAAAAGCAAGAAATAGCCTCCAACAAAGATAGCGCCTTACTTCTTCATCCAATAGCCAAAGAAAACCATAACAAGAGATAGTAGCAAGAGAGATAGACAAAATTTCCAAAGTAGGGCACAAATTTCAACCAAGAATCCTCTCCAAGATGGGAGAGTTATGATATGAAAATGAAATGAAATGATCTCTATTTATACAAATCGTACTATAAGTGTTTGTCCACTTAATTTTAGGGTAAACCACAAAGTAAGGGGTCAAAAACCCTTACTTTACCACTTTTACACAACAATAATATTTAATTCATAATTTGCACATGAAAGAAACCCTAAAAGTAGGACGTCACAAGTTCATGGCCAACTGACTTGCAAAAATTACAAAATGTAGTCTTGGGCACCGTTTGATACTTTTTCATCATGGGACAATGATAAGGACCATGTCCATGTGTTCTACATATCTCACACCATGGTCCTTCTGTGGGTAAAGGATTCGACATTCATGTCCCCAAGTACTACGCAAAGGTTGGGCACTCATTCTTATAATGTCCTTATGTTCTACATAATGTGCACCAGACATCTTCCCTCTTTTCCTTTCCTTTATTCTGATTCAACTGAAATGTCAGGTTCTTCAGATCTGCTCTCAGCTATTCCACAATTGGATTTGTATGCTTATACTGATTTTCCTCTAATTGCAAGGCTGATACCTCAATGGATACTTTAGATGTGCCAATAAATATTTAACATATAAGTGTCTATGCTGCATATCTGTGATATGATACTTCAACTTACCTCTTAGTCTCTTGAACTTTTGATTTTCCTTTAAGGGTTTGGATTTTTTTTTGCCTCAATGGATACTTCGGATGTGCCAATAAAGAGTTAACAAATAAGTGTTTATGTTTCATATCTGTGATAGGATATTTCAACTTACCTTTTAGTCTCTTGAAATTCTGATCAACCTCCCAAACCGACTCACCTAGATTATGTTTGATATCCATCATCTCATTCATGAACTGATCCTTTGAACTAGGTCGTTGAAATTCATTGATCAATGCCTTCTTCACATCTACAACAATTATAGGTGCTCCTTGTGGACTGTTTACTATGAGGCCCATATACCAGTCCAGTGCCCAGTCTCTGAATGTGATCGCCAACTGTGCCAATTTTGTATATTTATCTGTAATCTACTTAGCTACCCAAATATTCTCGCAAATAAACAAATGCTTCTCTGAGTCCTCCGATCCTTCTCCATGGAACTCTGGTAACCCAATAGTTAGATCTACTCCTTCCATTGTGAATTTTGTTATATTACCACCTTTGTGCGGTGTAGATACTTGAATACTACTAGTTGAACTTATATTTCTGCTTGAATTTCCATTGGACCCTCATCCTACTAAAATCCTTCTACCACTAATCACTTGTTTTCTAAATGGTTCTTCTTTTGCGTCAGACCTGGAATGGAGAGCCTTCTTCTGCGTCGGACCCTTGACCTCTGGTTTTCCTCTCATATGTGGCACGCAAGATTTCCTCAATCTGTCGTGTCGCACAGAGATCTTGTACCTCCTCCTCATCACTGTCCAAGCCCTCTCGCTCGACTACTGCCCTCCTTTTCCTATTGATCTTATACTGGTAGGGTATTCCGCTGCGCATCACTCCTGCTCTATCCATTATCTCCTTGGTTTGTTCCTCATCCATCATAATGAGGTCCATTGCTTCCTTCTTATAGCCTTCATCCATATCCCTCTCCATATCTTAGATATTCCTTATTGCTTCCCCCAGTTCCCCCTTGCGTGCATAGTGATATAGTTGTCTGACTCCATTTTCATCACTTTTTTATCATGCAATAAAATCTTGATCGATGTGTAAAGTGATCGGATGTACCTTCCTCTTGGTCCCTTCAGAAACTCATGCTCTGTAGCAGTGTAAGACTTCGCAGTATCGACTCCAAACTCAGTAATAAACCCTACAATAATACTTTCTAACTAGAAATCCACTACGCACGTGAATTTATTATTGACCCTTTCCAACCATGCAATATTCTCAGTAGTCCACTCTACTGGCCTTATCCGATTAGTTGGATGAGTATCCTTCAACCTCAATATCCACTCATGTAGCAACTCTGGAAAATAAAATAAATATGCCTCATGCAAATCAGTAAACACATACCAATGAAAATACTGGCGCGGTGTATACATGGAGCTTCTATTGTCTTTCTGCGCAAACTCGAGCTATTTTGTCTCCAACCATCTTTCAATCTCTTGCTTAGTTGGATTCCATGGCCTAAACATCCCCTTCTACCACTTCCTTCTCTTCATCAAATCCCCTCCAATCTTGTCTTCTGAGTTCCAACCAACAACAGAACCATTTATTGGATGTATGGGTTGACTCGGGTTCTACCTTAGTTCTCCAACAAAAGCCTAGAAACCATCGACCCTTCTGGGGACTAGAAGGCAACACTACGCACAAAGTGAACAATGTAGTCTCACCTGAGATGGCTTATAGGTGATTGCATGACCCATATTTCTACAATCATGGAAGGGATGATGCTCATGGGGATGTTAGACCTACTTATACTTCAATATTCCTCATTTTACCATATCGTCATTCAGATCTGCCATTCATTTAACCTTTAACATTCATTCTACAGGAAATAACATGTCTAATCTAGTGCACGCTCTAAATTAACCTTAACATATTCATTCAATTACCCATTCATCCATTATGAAGCATAGAAACACATAAAGAACACATTCCACACATTAACACAATATTATACCATGGTTCACCCCCGGGGATACGTCCACAAAGATCTGTCTTCTTTATTCTTCATCTTCAATTCTTTGTGTTGTGCGCATTGCATCAAAAGTATGGTGATGGTAAGGCTGACCAGTGTCACACCAAGATCTACATCTTGCGACCCGACCGTCAATTACAACTCAAAAATAGACTCAATATGAGCTTCACGGTTCTCGACCAAAACACTCAACAAAGACTAGCTCAAAACTCAAAAAAGTTCTCAAAGGCACTTCAAGACTTCTCCCCTCCTCATCTCTCTAGCTACCTCATACATTATATATTTATATTGTTATCCCCTAGCCTAGGGATAACTAAGGAGATTATGTGTCGAGGCCCACAGGTCCTAGACATGGAGTACCGAGAGCCATATTGACTTGATCCTAGCCCTGGAGGGCCCATCCTTCTTCTTCAGCGCCTCCATCCTATTAGCAGAAATAACATCCATCCCATCGGCTTGGTCCTTCAGCAGTAGCGGGTCTTGCTCCATGATGTAATGAGTCCAATTATCATGGTATGTGTCACTATGATTCTCAAAACATTTTAATATGTGCATTTATTTTTCTTTTCCTTTATGACATGTGCTTGGAATTTATGCCTTTCCACTTGTCCATACATGGGGGGGTGACATAATGCCCTAGAAAGTTGGTTCCCTTAGGAGTGAGTTTCCACCAAGTGGGTTCATGAAAGGCCATCGTCCATTCCCACCATACTTCTCACTTTCCATCATCTTCCCTCTCGTCTAACCCCTGCATTGGTTCAGGCATTGGGTTTGCCAAGCTAGTTAAGGGTTGTACATTGCCTTATGGGAAGAAGGGGCTAAAGGCCCAGGGGGTAAGAGTAGCTTGCAAAAGATAAAATCCGAAAGAAGAAAATCTTCAGATGATTCAACTAGGGATCCCCGAGAAAGTAATAAAAGGCTTCTCAATAAGAAAAAGGAGGGACCTGTAAAATAAATAAACTCAAGACCTAGTTGGAGGTTAGGGGGTATCATCACGAGCCAACCTATTAGGTCCATGGTCATGTAGCGATATGACATTGTCATTCAGTTGGTCACCACGTCAGGGTAGTGGCTCTTGGTAGCATGGCCACGAGAAAGGGGGTCTCATCACGAGCCATCCTTATCATCTTCATGAAATGCTTGTGGGTAACACTGTCACCATTGGTCACCATGCCARGGTAGTGTCCCTTAGCTATTCTCTTGAAAGAAAAAGCAATAAGATAAAAAAATGTAAAAAAGGCATTGAATGGGCTTGGAAACACTTGCATCCATGACAAGGTGCAACTCACCCTCTTCATAGGCAYCCACAGGTAAGCCATACATTTCCATGTCATCATTGCACCCATTGCCCAAACATCCCCATACGACCTCATCCACTTACATGATCTATATTGGTCTTCACCTAGGGAAATCCCACATCCAATGAGAATTATCCCAATAGGACCTCTTGACGTCCTCTCCAAACCTGGGTTGTAGAATAACATAACGTCTTTGAGAACTTGTCTGGGAAAAGGAGGGTTTATGGACATGTTTAGATAACCTGATTGTTAGATGCGGTTGGCATTGCTATGATCCCTGTGACTTATTAGCCCATGGAGGGCATACTTGTGTTGTTGCAGGGCCACACCCGACAAACAGTTACACATGGGGATATGATTAGTTCGGACCTCGATAGGGCTAAAAGCCCACCAGATTCATGTTGAGACCCTAGCTAGGGGCAGAGATAGATCATAAGCTTGCACGAGAGAGAGAGGAGGACGTTCCACCAGAGACATCTTGGTAGGCCTAAACCCAATGGGTCTTCCCCTCCTACTATGGAGTTGTCCTTGAAAGGCCCATGACGTCACCTCTGTGACCCTTGATGTCACCATCGTTTGATGGACACTTTGGAGGAAATTATGTGCCAAGTGGCACATGTGGCTTGATCCAGAGGCCTTGGGAGGCCTAACGTTTTGCTCCTAGAGACCAACGTTTCACCAGAGAGGCCTAACGTCACCCTAAAGGGGATGACATCACCTATTCTGCTTGATTTATGGTTTAAATTGTCATTTTAATGTAAAAACTGGATATTACATGTAAATTGGCCATGTTGGCCTTTTTGACTTAATTCTGGTCATTGTAAGTGTATAAATAAGGGAAAAATCACTCTTATTTTTCATCATCTTTCACTCACACTTAAGTGAGTTCTGAAATTTGTGCCCTAATTAGGCTTTCTTGGCTGAAATTTAGTGCACACTTCTTGAAGGAGGCTATTTTTGGTGTGTTTTATCATTTTTCTTAGTGGAAGTCTTCAACTAGGCCTATTGCTAGACGATTCTTGGTGAAATTTGAAATGGTTGTAATAGCCATCCTCAAATCTAAATATTTATCTACCTTTTCAATAGAAGAAATGATGGGATCATTCATGTTGCATGAAACGAGACTCAACTTGGAAGAAGGGTCAATTGAACATGTGTTCAAGACTCAAAACACTTTTAGCAGAGGCAGAGGAAATGAAGGGAAAAATCAAGAGGAAGAGGCATAGGAAATGATAATGCAAAAGATAGACACACAAAGGATCAACCACAACATTCTAAAGACTCATAGAATCAAAGAGGAAGATGGAGAAAATAGACAGATAAGTCCATAATTCAATGCTATGCTTGCATAAAGTATGGTCACTATGAGAGTGAATCCAAAAAGAAGTAGTCAGATTAGAACAAAGGTGGAGAAAATGTCTTCAACAACGAAGGAGAAGCATCTGAAGCAATGCTTCTTTCATGACATACCTCTGAACAAGGTCACTCCAAGGACCTTTGGTTTCTAGACATCGGCTGCAAAAATCACATGACAAGTAACAAAGACTTAATTTCTAGCATGAATACTTCTATTAAATCTAAGATAACTCTAGGTGATGATTCTCAAGTAAAATCTCTAGGAAAAGGCATTGTATTTGTTTTACCCAGACAAGATTAGAAGAAAGACATAAATGATGTCTACTATGTACCAAACCTAAAACACAATCCGATAAGTGTAGGACAATTGATGGAGCGTGGATATGATGTCTTATTCAAAGGCTCCACGTGCTTAATTTTGGATAAATCACCCAGTATGAAACTCATTGCAAATCCAAATGACTAAGAATAATACGTTTCCATTAAATTTGAGGAGTGTAAACGTATCCCAGTCATATTCCCAAAATATCTCAAACACAGATGAGACTCTCTTATGGCATGTTAGGTTTGGTCACCTTCCTTTTAGAAGTCTAAGTCTTCTTAAAAAACATTCAATGGTCAAAGGTCTTCCTGTTTTGAATGAACAAGACAACCATTATGAAAGTTGTATTCTTGGAAAGCATAAGAGAGACAACTTTCCAACATCCTCCCATAGAGCAAAAGAACATTTAGAATTGGTTCACGCGTATCTCTGTGGACCAATGCAAACCCAATTCATTGGTTGTAGTTTTTGTTTTCTGACCTTTATTGATGATTTTAGAAGAAAAATCTAGATTTATTTTCTTAAAAATAAGTATGACACTTTCTCAAAGTTCAAAGAATTCAAATGAAGTAGAAAAAAAGAGTGGAAAGTATGTGAAAGTGCTCAGGTCGGACGGGGGAGGAGAAAACAACTCAAAAGACTATGCAGATTTTTGTAGACAACAAGGCATCATAATGCAGACCACAACCAGATATACTCCACAGCAGAATGGAGCGGCTGAAAGAAAAAACCAAACCATTATGAACATGGCCAAGAGCATGCTGAGAGCAAAGAATTTGTCCAATGACTATTGGGCTGAAGCAATTGTCTATTCAGTGTACATTCATAACAAATCTCCAACAACAAGCGTAAAATGTCAAGTACCTCAAGAGGCATGGAATGACACTAAGCTAAATGTGTTTCACTTTAGATTTTTTGGCCGCATTGCTTTTGCAGATATCTCTGAAGATTTGAGACAGAAGCTTGACAACATAAGTGAAAAATGCATAATCATATGATATAGTGAACAACCAAAATCCTACAGACTTTATAATCTAGTCACCAAGAATTTTCTAGTGAGAAGAGATGTCAAGTTCTTATAGAACAAATCATGGAATGAGCAAGAAAATGAGACATTGGATAGCCAAGATCCACTACAACAAATTGATGAAAAAACAGAAAGTTCAGAACAACAAGGACATCAACCAAGACTGCCAATATTACAGGTACAAAGACATCCAAAACATTCTGGAAATGGTTCTTCTTCTAGCAGTGAATCATCCTCTTTAGTAGAAAATCAACGAACAAGAAGCATAAGGGAAATTTATGAACAACAAGATCATTTTTCCTTATTACCCTATCAACCAACCTTCTTTGAAGTAGTAAAAGAGGAACATTGGGTAGAAGCCATGAATGGGGAAATTGAAGCCATAGAAAGGAACAAGACTTGGGATATTGTTGATCCGATAGCAGGAAAATCTAGCATAGGTGTCAAGTGGGTGTACAAGACAAAGCTAAATGAAAAAGGAAAGATAGAGAAGCATATGGAAAGGCTAGTTTCCAAAGGTTTTTCTCGGCAACTTGGTATAGACTATGGTGAAACCTTTGCTCCTGTAGCAAGGTTAGATGCAATAAGGACAATTTTATCCACAACATCTCAAAACAAACGACAAGTGTTCCAATTGGATGTAAGATCAACCTTCTTGAATCGAATTCTACAAGAAGAAGTGTATGTGGATTAGCCACCCGGTTTTGAGGTCAAAGGACAAGAGGACAAAAAGTACAAGTTGAAGAAAGCCTTGTATGGCTTGAAGAAAGCTCCAAGAGTTTGGTATAGTCAAATTGATTCTTATCTGATCGACAATGGATTCAGTAGGAGCAGTAATGAGCCAACACTCTATACAAAATCAGAACATGAAGGTAAAATTCTCATTGTTTTCCTTTATGTTGATGATATGATGTATACAGGTAATCTGATGTTAGAATAATTTAAAGTTTCCATGAAAATAGAGTTTGAGATGACTAATCAATGATATTGGACTCATGAAATATTTTTTGGGAATAGAATTTGAGCAATCTGCTCATGGTATTTTTTTCTGTCAGCAAAAGTATGCTACAAACATTCTGAAAAGATTTAGAATGGATAAATGCAAGCCGAAAGAAACTCCTATTGTGCTAGGAACCAAATTAAGTAAACAATATGAAGGTTCAATAGTTAATTCAACTTTATATAAGAGGTTGGTAGGTATTCTCGTTTATTTTACTACAACTAGACCTGATATAATGTTTGCAACAAGTGTTGTTTCCAGATTTATGGAATCTCCCAAGGATTCTCACTGGAAAGTCGGAAAAAGAATACTAAGATATGTTGTAGGGACACTTAACTTTGCTTTGTGGTACACAACTTCTGAAGATTATTCACTTGTAGGGTACACAGAAGTGATTTTGCATGCAGTTTAGATGACAGAAAAATAACATCTGGTTATGCTTTTCATCTGGGTACCAATAGTTGCAATATCTTCAGTAGAGGCAGAGTATGTTGTTGCAACTTCAACATCTTGCCAAGCAGTCTGGTTAAGAAGACTCTTAAATGATTTGGCACATATGGATAAGGAGCCAACTCCTATTTTTTGTGATAACAACTAAGTCATTGCATTGTCAAAGAATCACGTGTTTCATAAGAAAAACAAACACATTGACACTCACTTTCACTTCATCCGAGAGCTTGTCAATAATAGAGATATTTCTCTTCAATTCTATGGAAGAAGAGATTAGCTAGCAGACATTTTTACAAAACCATTCAGAAAATTGTTTTTGAATTTCAAAGACAACACTTGGGAATTGTAAGTGTTGATGAATGTAACAATTAAGATTAAGGGGGAGTGTTAGAGTAATCTCCACCTGTCCATTCTTGTCTACCGACACAACTAGTTAGTGTTAGCTAGACTACAATTCGACTTCAGTTCATTTGAGTTTTCTGCATTTAGTCATAGATTTGTTGGGATCCTCATTTGTATCATTGTAATATATTTAATAGCAAGATGGGTACTGAAACCCTAAGTTGTTATCTTGCACATGTGTTTGTTGTTTTTTTATTTCTCTGCTTCTGATCTTTGTCACGCCTAAGGTAAGCAAATTTATAGATTATAGATTTGGATGGGAAACAAATGTAAACAAGTAATTAAGTTTCCTTGTGGTTATAGATCAAGTCGAGTCCTATGGTAACATGGAATCTGGTATATTCTTTGTTAATATCATGACTGTAAAGTTGATATTTTTTTGAAAAAAACTTTGTTTACTGGATATATACATAATCAGTTGTATTTTTACACACCTCAAGGCCCATACACAGATTTATTATAACAAATTAAATAAAAAAAATTATCATCTTGCTAATATAAACGATATGATAAAGCTTTCCTAAATTATAATCGGAATGGTAAGCATTATGTTTTTGGAGAAAAAAAAACTAATTAAGAAATGTAAGTGAACGATGTGATTGAAGGAATAAATGTAACAATTATTGAGTGGTAAAATACTAAAATTTTGGTGATAATAATCAAATTAAAAATGCAAACCCCTATAAAAATATGCCACTGCAACTGCTTGCTCAACTTACTATAGTCTACATAGTTATTAATCCATTATTTAAATAAAAGAAACAAAAAAGGGTATTTCAATTCAAAGATCCAAAATGACTTGTTTATCAGTGATTATAACTATCTTTGTAATATGTTTTACTTTTCTATCAATGCTTTCCTAAGCTGAAGCGAATTAGAGAAGGTTTAATATGTAGTATTTTAAATTCCAAAAATTGATTTCACATAATATTTCCATATCTTAAGATTGAAATATTATAAAGTGTTGATTTAATGTTCGTTGCATGCTTTACACAAGTATTTGAATAGAAAAGTAAAGATCGCATGATTTACACGAGTATTTGAATAGAGAAGTAAAGATGTCAACTCAAGGTCATGACACTAATCAGTGTCAACTACTATCATTATCCAGCTCCATCCCCATCAACACTAGGAATTAGAGGAGCTTCCTCCTTGTGCCTATCTCGCAACCTCACACTAAGCCCATATGGTATAAGCATTGTAATAGAGTTGCACATTCTACAATATTTGTCATTTTCATGCACCTAAGGTGGAAGTAGTACCAAAGGGGGAAATAGTTTGACATACTATCCTATCCTATTTAACAGATAATGCTTCAAATGACCTTGAAAATTTACACGTTTAACATAAGCAAATTGTAGGACTATTTCCATTAACATTAAATCATTAAAAACATAAAACTAAATATTTTATTTAATTATTTAATTTAATTTTATCTAAATAAATTTTAACTAATACATATCTATAATGTTTCGTAATATTATTCAAACTATATGCTTCCATATGAAGCATATGAATATTTAATGTTATTTAATATTATTCAAACTATATGCTTCCATATGAAGCATATGAATATTTAATGTTATTTAATATTATTCAAACACTATTAATATTATTCAAACTTTATGCTGCCCAATTTTAAGTATAAAGCACTTTGCTTTTCTTACTAAGTTTATACTTAATTTTTTTTTCCAATAGAAAATTTACCCATTATATTAATATATAATTTTTTTCAATACTGAAAATACATCTCATCATCTTCTCACTACTAATCCAAAAGTACCATACCAGTGGCTTGATGGATAGAATGTCCAAAACAAGCTAACAAACAAGAAAAAAGCTAAAGTAATCATCAAAAAGGCAAGCCATAAAGTTCCCCAACTGAGACTGGAAAGTTTCCAGACCCTTCGACATCCACAACAAGACTCTAAAAAAGATACTCCAAAAAAAGCAACTCAGAGAGCCAAAAGCTACTAATGTGACTCTAAAACCATGAAAGAAAAAGATCAAAGAAGGAACTTCCAGTCATGACGAAAATATCTTTAGATACATTGTTTGTCCCATCACTCCTTCCGCCCACTTATAGTACGAAATTAATCCTTCTTGCTGTTGGAGAGCCTTCTTTGATAAGTGGTCTGCCTCCACATTAGATTCTCGGTAAATATGCAAGAAGCTGATTTCTTCGAAATTTTTAATGAGATCTCTTATTTTTTCTTTTAAATAGTCTAATGTTATGGCTTGCAGATTGCCTTTGTTGTTTAGCCAGACAATAACAATTCGGGAATATCCCATAACCTTGATGTGGTCAAGGTCCAATATAGAAGCCAAAATCAAGGTAGCCCAGACCCCCAGAAGTTCAGCCTTGGTATTTGTTCCCTCACCACAATTGTATGTCCATTTGTATGAAATTTGTTCAGTGCATCAAATCACCCCTCCTGCACCGCTCAATTGTCCATTATTTTGTGTTGCGCCATCAAACCAGCCCAGAGTAGCCCCATGAAGGTGATGTGTACCTGTTTCCCGTGCCAAAATCCCCTTCTGTAAAACTGGAAGAGTGTTTAAAGCTCCAAGTGTTTTATAAACAATCGAAACGAAAGATGGGGTACCATTCTAAAAAATTACTCTATTGCATTCCAACCACACATTCCAGCAGATTAAGGCAGGTAAATTATTGAAATTAGATTGCCCCTTTAACCACATAGCATAACAAATGCTTAAAGTGTTTCATTCCCACTCTTTCAATATGTTTAGGCCTCTTCTGTTTCTAACCCAAACCTGTTTGGTAAAAGAACAAGTGATCAAAACATGATTTGCAGTCTCTTGGTCTTTCTTGCAAAGTTGACAGATATTTGGCCCCTCCAAGCCTTTTGATTGTAACTTGTCCCAGGTTAATCTATATATTTTTTTCCTGCCACCAACCAAATGAAGAGTTTTATTTTTAGTTCTAAATTCATTTACAGCAAGAAAGTCGTCACCCACCATGTGACTTCTGCCAAAGTTTAGAAGCTAGAGCGTCATAGACATTTTTGACAGAAATAATTCTTGACTTATCTCTGCCAATCCATTTTAAGTCATCTGGTCTATTTTGAAGTTGTAGCCCTACTCCATATAAAGCCCTCCGGAAAGAATCCCATTCCTTTTCCACTTCTCCAACTAGTCCCAAATCGCCATTGTCTTTACAATGTATTGAGAGGTATCATGGCCGTGAAGGACCTTTTGCCTGGTAAAGAAGTGTTAATTTTTTCTCTTGTAAGGAGGAAAGAAGATCTCGAGGGAGAAAAGATGAGATCCCCAGGCCCAAAATCTGATCTCTGCCAATTAAAACCGAGTGCCCGGAGCCCAGACTCCAGCTCAACCACTGTGTGATGAGATGCATTGACTTTAGCAGGTTTTTCCAAGTGTTTGAAGCAACAAGAGTGAGGAAGGAAACCAATCTAAGACATGTAGCTACCGAGCAAAACGAGAAATATTTGTCCTTTACAACTCTATGCCAAATACCCCCCTTCATTAAAACACGCCAAAGAGTACTTGCCACTTGGGCTTTGCTGAAGAGATGGATATTCTGAAATCCCCATCCTCCAAAAATCTTTGGTTTTGCTAAAGACTCCCATTTACACAGGTGGAAATGGAATTTTTTGCTACAACCATTCCAAAGAAAATTGAACATCACCTTTCTGATCTGGTTAAGAACCGAGGCTGGAATGATCGCCATTGACATCCAATAAACCGAATGGCTTTCCAAAACTGTTTTTTAAAGACTGAGACAACCTCCCAGGGACAACCATCTGTTACACCAATGGCCAATCTTTTTTTCAATTTTTGCTGGTAGCCACCTCCAATCTTCCGCCTTGTAAATTCTTGTTTTGAGATAGAAGCCGAGATATCTGAAATCTTTAGAGAGGTCAACAAAGTTATAGGGAAACACAACTGTAAACTCATCTAACTCCTCCCCTTGAATATCGGCATAGTGCATTGTGGATTTGGAAACGTTTACCTGCAGACCCGACACACAACAATTTTTTTTTAAAATAATAACAATCTCCTGCCACTCCTGAAGTGTAGCCCTGGTCATAATTAAAACATCATCCACAAACAGTAGATGGAGGATCTTAACAAGTCTGGAAACCTTCATGCTAGTCAACTTTCCTTCACTCCAACTTTTTTTTAAAAGAAGACTCAACCCTTCCATAACTAAAATAAAAAGCAGGGGAGACAAAGGACAACCTTGTCTTAATCCATGACCATTCTAGAAGAAGGGAGTGGTCTCCCCATTTATAATAACAATGAAAAACGAAGTACAAACACAACTCAGAATCCATTTTGTAACATGTAAGCTTAAACCTGTTTGTATTAGAATCAATCTTAAATAGTCCCAATTTATACAATCATAAGCCTTCTTTAGACCTAGTTTTAAGAGTAAGGCCTCTGAATTCTTCGACTTAATGCCATGTAGGCTTTCCTGTGCCATACCAATAGCATCTTGAATCTGTCTTCCTTTTAGGAAACCCAACTGCTCTTCTGACAGGGATCTGGATAGTAAAGGTTTAATCCTATTGGCAATAATCTTAGCGATAATTTTGCAACACAAGTTGCATAAAAAGATCGGTCTAAAGTCGTCGAAAGCAGTAGGATTATTGACTTTTGTAATGAGCACCAGAAAAGTCGAGTTTAAAGCTCTTACCACTTTCCCTCTGAGTCTTGAGTCCTCAACCACCTCCAACAGATCACCCCCTACCAAGTCAAAGAAGTGTATAAAGAACTCCACCGTCCACGCATCTGGACCCAGACTTTTGTCTTTTGCAAAGAGTTTTAGTACCTCCCATAATTCCTCCTTAGTGCAGGGTCTTTCAAGTTGCAATGTGTCCTCCTCATTGACAAGACGCGGGAAGAGGTTGGCTGATAGAACTTGGTCACTTATATTTATTGGTCCCTTCGCCTCGAATTTTTTTTTGTAAAATCTAGTGGCCTCTGTTTTTAGTTCCTCTTGTCCAAAATGGACATTTCCTTCATCATATGTAACCTCCCATATATGTTTGTGGTTCCTTCTAAAGTTTGTGATCTGATGAAACTATTTTGAATTTTGATCTCCACTTTTTAGTCAAAGAGCTTTGTTCTGCTACCTCCAGTGTTCTTCTTCTTCCACCAGTAGACCGTTTCGTTCTTCCTCTGACCGTTTTAAATGTCTTTCCTCTGCCAATTTTTTTAAACCTCCAGAAAAACCCTGAAGTGAGGCTTCAATGTCTTCCTCCAAATGTGCTAACATAGGCAACTTCCTCAACTTTTGTTGCTTTTCCCAAAATTTAATTTGGCATTTTAGGGCTTTTAACTTCGCCACTAATCTTCTCTGAACCCCAGACTCTTGCAGAAACTTCTGATCCCGCCAAACATTATTTTCAATTTGAGCAAATTCGACTTCTCTTAACCACAAGGAGTTTAGTTTGAAAGGATAAGCTTTGAACTGTAAAGTGTTTTCCAACTGTAAAATAATCGGAGCATGATCCGAAAGGAAAGGATATGCCACCCAAGAACTGTAGCTTCCCAAGCTGTTAACGAGGTCTTCAGACAAAAAAACCCGATCCAGTCTTTTTGTTATATAATATGCTCCCTTCCTTCCATTTCGCCACGTTGGGACCAGTTTATCCGGCAAAATGTCTACAAGCCTGTTACTTTGAAAAGATATTTAAGATATCTAGCCAGCGTATCTATCTATACTGAGTTTCCCCATATCTCTCCAACATTAAAAGTAAAATTGAAATCACCTGCTATAATCAGATTTTTTTTTTAGAGTAAGCCCTGCTCGACCACCTTGTCCCAAAAAAAATTTCTATCAGTGCAAGGACCATACATATTAATAAGTGAGAGCTCCCTTTTGTTTTCCAAATAGTGACATGTCAACAAGATCCCACCACGGCTCAAACAAGGAACTAGATCGAATTTATTCGGGTCCCAAGTAACCAATAAACCCCCCGAATTTCCAACCGAGCTGACAGTGCTAGTGAACCAAGAAGGACACAAGGCGTTCATAAAGGATCTTGCCTTCGAATCATCAACCAAATTTTCTTGTAAAAAAAGGATATCATGATGAGTCCTATCTAACAACCTACGCATGGAAGTTGTTTAAGCACCCACAAAGTCGACAAATAAAGAAGAAGGCTGGGAAGTTGACAAGGAACCCGCTTTGCCTTTTTTACGTGCACTTCTAGTTTTTATCAGAGACACCTCAATCCCCAACCCCCTGGACCACGCAAAATCCTTCCCTGAGCCCTTTCCGGAGTGAAAGTCAAAGAAAGGAAGGCCTTTGGGCCCCTCTCTTTCCACCATTGATCTCCCTTGAAAGGTTGGTAGAGGAATAGGAGACACATAGTCTTTGTGACTAGGAACTAGTAAGTCTAGGACTTCCTGTAGAGAGTCATCTCGAACCTCCGGTTCCCCAACCCCCAGAGAGATGATAGTATCCCCCCCAGAAACATCTGAAAGATGGCTTTTCCCCCCCCTGAGCCCCACTCGGTAAAATTTTTGTCCCCTGCTGTGGACTCCTATTCCCGTCGAGCACCTTTAAAGAAGTCAAAACTCCCCTAGAGACTGTCGTCCCCAAAACGTCAGGCTTAGGAGCCCCCTCCTCAATCTGCTGAGCAGGAGTCTTAGCATTTGGAACAAGTCTTGTAGGGAAAGTAGCGATTTCATCAGGAAAATTCTTTGGGACAACCTGTACCCGGACACTGGAGGCTTCCAGAGTATCTCTCTCCCACATCGATAAAGAGAAAAAGAAAGAAGGGCAGAAAAGTCTTAACTTACCCAAAAAAGAATCCGGTGACTCCAATGACTTACTTTCCCACTGAGCTCTGTGAAGTGTTCCAAATTCTGCAGAAACAACATCCGACGAATCATCTCGAGACGACTTCCAAAGCATAGAGTCTTCAGACTCCTCTTCCACCACTGTGCTAGTGCAATCCTGCCTCAGATGACTCGTCCGTCGACAAAAAGTACACATGAACGGAATACCAAGATAGTCCAATCTTTGGCTCACCGTCCTACCTCTCCAGACTATCTCTAGGTTTTCTAACAAACCAGAGTGGATGTCAACAACCACTAAAATTTTATCCATTCTTTTGTCTGAAGCCAAAAGAGATCGGTCATCAACACTAATACATTGTTCGAGCTCGTTGCCTACGGCTTCCAAAGCCTGTTGGTTCCAAAGCTGGAGTGGGAGACCAGGGAGCAAAACCCACAGATGTCTAAACTGGAAGTACTCAATAGTCGGTCAAAAGAGACTCGCCGACACTTAATCATTAAACTGGAGCCATCTATTGCGTGTCTTCGGGTGACCTGAAACAAAAACCAAACTAGCCCTTCGGCAAGAAAAAAACCTCAGGCGTATACCCTAGCAAAGGTGTCTAAGTGGACTCAACCCACACTCGTAAGGACTTTGTGCATAGGGAAGTGTAAGATAATCTACCAACTAAAGTGCAAAGGGCTAGACTACAAGGCTCCTCTAAACCAACTTCGGAACCCAGAACCATCCTTCTTCTAGATTTTTTTTCCTTCCACAGCTTTCTGGGAGTCCCAGAGCCTCCCTGCTCCCTAAATCACTTTTGTCCCCCAGTCCCGCCTCTAGAGAAACTTCTTAAACTAGCTTGCGCTTTCATGAACTGTGTGAAACTAACACTCTCGGTCACTGTAGTAACAATCGGGGGATAACCAGTGGTAGTGTGAGGAGCTTTGATATCCTTTCCTCTATTTTTCGACTGAAATCTAGAAAGTTGTGTCGCATTTGTCACCCTTAGTTTATAAAATCCAATGCTGGAGTTGATCGGGTCTGTTGAGGCGAAAAGAATGACGCGACTCCAGAGTGCTTCGTCAACATCATCCATTAGGTTGCTTACCTCAGCTTCCATCCAGAAGCTTCTGAATCATAATTGAACAATGCCACCCATAACCAACTAAAAAAATGTTAAAAATCACTACTAGCTTCCGTTTCCGAAAGTAAAGAGTAATAAAGAAGATGTGTACCTCCCCACTCAGAAAGGGCTCTGAAGAGACTACACTACCAACCAACGCTTAATGACCCAGATAGCAAGACAATGGTAAACGACCCTGAAAACTAGTCACCGATCACCACCTTTAAAGAAGAAACTACCTCAACGCTGCTAAAAAAACTAAAAAAGTCACTTAAAAAAATAGTCAATAACCGACCCACTCCATTCCCCATGTAAGAGTCCTTTTGACAAGGCCTCCATCTGTGTTCTTTGTACAGGTCCCTCGTCTCTGCATATTTCTCAACTACTCCATTTTTGAAACAGTTTTTTAATATAGAATATATACTTACAAACTTCCAAGTTTACACTTAATTATAAATAACAACAATCTGTAATTTCATTTTTACAAACATTAAAACTTTGTACATTGCTTTATTTGATGCTCTCTTGCGTATTTTCAATTGATTTTAAATGGCTATGTTGTTAAATTTCATGTTACGAACATTAAAACTCTGGTTTTTTTCAAATAAAAATCAAATTGTTGTCAACTAAGTTTACAAGTGTATGTTCGAGTTTGTAATTTTGTTGGCAAAGTCTGTATACACAGTTAAAGTAATGGTTTGTATATTAAGTATGGGTAAACATAATATTTTTCATGCATAGCTGTAAGTTTATGGAATAGCATCAAAATTTGGTTAGATTTGAAAAAGAATGACTGATTATCCATCAATAATTAAAAAAATTATATATTTAAAATCTAAGAGTTGGATAATTATTCCTTGATAGCTTGCACGTTCCAATACGTAAGTCTTCAATTTTTTTTTTTTATGAAATGATAGTGGCTCAATTTAACATAATGTGAGAGATCTGAAATGTGTATTAATGCACATCCCTTAGGTATGTGATATGTAGGTATATGGGAAGGTCGTTGCTTTTGAACATGATAGGAATGAAGGAAATTATTTTAACATGAACAAGATAAGAAAGGAAGGAAATTATTTTAGCGTACACAAAGCTAACAATAGCCTATGGGACAGACCTCCTCAGACACCGATTTCTACATTTTAGCCCTTTTCCTATTCAACTTGATGATGAGCTCTCCCAATTTCTCCGTTGTCCCCTCATTGAATAAATTATTCCAAGAGCTAGTTGTCAAGATACTTACATAGTTGTCCCTGCTGTCTTTGAAAGCTCCACACTCTAAAATGAAATATTTTTATGTTTCCACTTTTCTAGAGGTGCAAAACATACACACCCTTTCTTCCCAAGCTTCCTTTGGTCTTTTCCAACGCCCGGTTTCACAACGGAGTTGATGGGAATTGGTTCTTAATTAGGCAATAAGCATTTTGGCTCTCCAAGATATATTGGCCCCTATGTACGCTTTTTGATGATGATTGTAAGTGTGGTTAAACTCTTCAATATAATACTCTTTCTTTCTCCCTAGCCCTTTATCCCAGGCTCACTTGTGGAACCTATCAATAACAAAAGTCTCTATCTCTTTATTGTTTGTAGGGCACCTGTTCAAGTGAATATCCCATTTACTAAGCCATTTAATATTTTTCCGCATCCACGTCTTCTTTCTTTTGCACATTATGTCATTGAAGACGACCTTAGGCCATCGACCGTCTTCCATTTGCTCAATTGTTTTTAGATATCTTAGGTGACATTGAATGGGCTGCAACTTCTTCCACAACTATCGTTGCCTTGACCAGAAAGAATTAGGCTGCCAGATTTTTTGTTGCATTGATTCTGACACATCTGGACCCGTATAAGATGATACCAAAACGAAAGGTGAATTAGATGATGCCAAAACGAAAAGTGAATTAGATGATACCAAAATCAAAGGTGAGTACCTTTGTATTTATTTGAGGATTCAGAGTGTCGTCCACTTGGTAATAAGGGATTCAATTTAATAATCAATAAAATAACAGATAATTGTTTTTAAATAATTAAAAAAAAATCCATTTCTAACCTCACACTTAAGAAAAACACTAGAAATATTTAGTCAACCCTCAATAATTAATACGTCAAACCACAAATCTATCACTATATACCTACCACAAATCTATCACTATATACCTACCATCACTGTAGGTATAACAATATATCATAAATTTGAAATTCTTAATCAATATTTATTTTGCATTTTTTTTAATGAAGATATAATATAATTGTATATCAATATATAATTTAAATCTTAAATGTATAATTTAAATATCAATGTATGATATTGTTAACATAAATAAGTAAGAAATTAAAAATCTATAAATAATATGATTTATGTGCAATAAAATAGTTGTGGGGTGTCGAGGATTAGCAACAACAGGAGGTGAGGAAACACAAAGTTACAGAAGGAGATTGAGAAGTAGTGTAAGGGCTTTGCAGGAGGATGACTCAAAGTGATTGCATCGACACAATGATATGACGTAGAGAAATTAATATTGTATGCAAGTAATATCTCCATCATCCAACATTTCTTTGAGGGTAGCCCTCAATTTATCCAAGGTGATAATTTTCACGTAAGCTCTCCTTTACTCCTCAAGTACATCGATAAAATTATGTCCAAACATTTTTGCATGGCCACATTTCTTTCCTCTACTTAATCATTGCTTGGTTAGTGGTACAATCCTCCCTAACCTTAAGGACCATCAAGCATTCCTTGACTCCTTTGCTGGTTGGGACCTAAAAACACGTCTTTCATATGCTTATTTATGGTCCTACACTAATGGAGTTGAGATTTTGTTTAAGCCCCTAAGTTCAATGAGTTTCATCCACTCGTAGTAAATGATGTGGCATTGCAACACAGAGTTGCTTCTCTATGTCAAACAAACCGAACTAAAGGGTTAGGGAAATTTCTTTGAACTCTTGCTTTTAACAATCCTATTCCAATTGTGTCAAACGGTTGCAATCTTTTACCCATGCCCTCATAAAAAGGTTACCATGTGGAAAATGGCATATTCCCACCCAGTGACCCAACCATCCTACCCACAAGGTCGAGGTTCCCACAAGGTTGGGGAAGGAAATTCTAAAGTATTTTCATACAAGCTAACCAACCTAGGCTTTGCGAGTGTGAAACATTCAAGATATATCTAGTTATGGGCATCTGCATCTATAAGGGTTTCAACCATTATTATGAAGAGGTGGGATATTGGATGTTAGGTGCTTCTAGATTTGGAGATGGAACTAATGAGGGTTTCAACCATTATTATGAAGAGGCGAGATCTTGGAGGATCTCCTCGTCTAATGCATCTAGAGCTCTCAAAGAAATCTACGTTGGAGGATCTCCTCGTCTAACATATCTAGAGTTCTCAATCTAGCGTAGAAGTCGCCAACTGGTTTGCCCACCTCATACGAAATTTTGTTGATTTTAATGACTACTGTCGTGCTGAACAATAAAACTTCATACGTGGACGGCAGGATTCGAACCTGCGCGGGCAGAGCCCACATGATTTCTAGTCATGCCCGATAACCACTCCGGCACGTCCACTTGAATAGAAATGTTCCTGCGCTTACTAAGGTCTACAGAAACTGGATAAAATGAGTTACCGGACTAGATTAAAAGTGTCGATAAACTTTAATGTATTCAGCGCCTGTAGCTCAGTGGATAGAGCGTCTGTTTCCTAAGCAGAAAGTCGTAGGTTCGACCCCTACCTGGCGCGTGTTACGTGAAGTGGAACAACAGGTTTGATTTTTTATCCCATGAGTGGGATTGCTTGTATGGACTAAGTAGTTGAATCACGTGTTTGCTAGGTTAAGTGGGATGTGATAGCGTGTTTGCTAGACTTCTAAGTCTAGGTAGATTAGGTTTATTCTTGTATTGACTAAATCATGTTCATAAAGTTGAGTGAGAGAGGATGTCAAATCTAATCTCTATACTAGAAAAAAATTCGGTGTACATAGTACTTCATAAACTATTCATGTCCTACAATTATTGTTATTGTGGACTATTCATGTCCTACAATTATTGTTATTGTGGTGTTAGACATTTATTTTACAAGGAAAAACAACCTTTTATATTACAACCTCAATAACTTTCTAACAAGACGTTGTCACAGTCAACACTTTTAACTTTGTTCTCAATCCCAAATGGACAACACTAAGCATAAAGCCATTGTGTAAACTAATATCAATGAAAATAACCAATGTATTGAGTTTATCTTGTGTCTACCTAGGTGGCCATGATATACATGAGTTTCATCGTCGACCTTCCTAATGATAAGGACCTTACAAAATCTATGATCTATTCAACTATAATATATAAATTCATGGTTGRAAGGCATCATTGATTGGAKATGAGCTACCCTCTAAAACGAGTCTGCRAATCCATTCTTCTTAACTTGCAACAACAAAATCATGTTAAAAATATTTAGTTTTCATGTATTGTTAACTACGATATGGAAGAGGTCCATTGGATGTTGCTTGGGTGGTTGGGAGGAATGATTGTTACCCTCTCCACCCAGGTTCAATTCCTTGTGAGTGACATGTTGTTCCCTTAAATGGGTCTATAAGATATTTTTGTTGTTGAGCCCCCAATATTCCGAAAATACTTGGCCTCTCTATGTTCTCTCACAGATTTTGGGGGGGGTTTCCATGGACATAGCGAGCATCGATATCCGGTGTCGTGAACCACAAAAAAAATAATAATACGATATGGAAGAGATCACCATCATATTTTGCTCGCTTGTTTGTATTAACTAAGGAAAAAATGGATCACGTAAGGTTGGTATCATTATGACGAAGTTGGATTGAGTGAGCCTCCAAAACCTATATTCTTTTAAGCAACCCCTATTTAGGCATAAGTGGCATCTTTTTTTTTTTAACTAGGACTTGGAATGGTTTTGTTTATTGCGAATAGTAGAGTGATTTTGTTTTGCAATTTATTGATAGATTCAAGACTAATCCTTCTTAACTCATCCATATCTAACTCAAGATTTTCTTTCTCTTGAAGAAAATTAGGCACCGTAACTTCACAATTCATCCCCAATCTACTTTGTGAAGCTTAACCAATCTCAAAATACAATATATTTGATGTGTGAACCTAAAATTTATATAGGAAACTTAAATTCTTTAATGGATCCAGAATAATGTTAAACTTTTCAAAGATCGAGTCCATTGTGCATTGGTGACTTCCAACAAATTAATATCAATTGAGGCAAAACAAGGATTAATTACAAGTTTGTTTCAAATATTCGTGGTGGATAGCTAGATTTAAGGTCTTTCCCAAGAAACATGTCCACATGAGTAAATTATTCAAACCAATTCAATATTCTATTGATCTTATCCCCATGGATATGGAGATTCTCCTTACTTGCAAATAGATTTTAGATAGGCCACTCAGTTATGATAACATATTGGAATAGCATTCTTTGTCAATTGTTGTTTGTAGGTCTATTTGGGCAAAGAAAAGTGTGGCATCTGGTTATAGGTCATTAGAGTTTCCATGTGCTTCTTTTCCCTATAAATTTATTTAAGCTATAAGTTCTTTGATTCCCATGAATGTTTCTCAATATAGCGGTTAGACAATTTATATAGCATGTTAATATATGAAGCTCTTGTACTACTAGATTCCTAGGAGATTGCCCTATCGTTATTGAAAGTTTGGTCCTCCTAATTAATATATGTATCTATGCAAACCTGAGATTTGGAGGAGGAAAGGAAGAGTTCCATTTTTTTTACTAAGCTTAGGGCACAAGTCACATTCATGAGAGTGTTCCTTGTAGTGAAAATCTAAATCTTCAAAAGTAACAACGATCACGTTTTTGTTTTTGGGTTGCCCTAACATGGAGACTAGACCTTGTTCATGAGGTGAGGAGAATTAGGACTTTGAGCATATATACATTTTAAGAACTTCTCCCAGACCTGAGTTGGAAAAATATAAGCAGGTTAATGCTAAACCCTCAAAGCTAGAAGCCATGACTTTGAACCTGTTGGCACCAGGCTGAGGTGGAAAGAAGGATGATCGTGGGAAAGAAAGCGTGCATAAACGAAAGTAATAGCTGGAAGGCAACACAACACACGTGCATGAAAGAAAGAGTGCACAAGGAAAGTGCTAGCTGGAGGAAGAACAACACGTGTGCATGGGAGGAAGACCTAACGTCGGTAGGGTTAGGGTTTTTGTAATGCATTATAAATGGCTGAAGAGCCCAATATATATAAATAGAGATACATAGGTATCATATAGAGGTTGGTTCACTTTTGTATTAGTTCGGCTTTTGTAATATCCTATCATAGTTATGTACGAATTGAGGTGTCATGTAATATGGTTATGGACCAATTTTGTAAGCTGTTGAGCTAAGAACAGAGGAAAGTAGGAAGATCTAAGGATTAAATCGTAGGTTGAGGACCCTGGTGCGATCTAGTTCACCTCATACAGATCTTACCAATATGAGGGAATTGTAAGCGCGCGATGCTAGAGATGCATAACTACCATAATAGAAGAGCCAAGTGCCAAATCTTTGTGGATGTAGCCCAGGAGGGGGTGAACCATGGTAATATTTGTGTAATGTGATGAATGCATGTATATCTTTATTTGCTTCAGCAGTTAATTGTTATTCTTAATGAATGAGTTAATACATTGTCATGGAATACGATTGTGTTGTTTGAGAAATAAGCTATGAAAGATAGATGCACACCCATGAGTAATGGTAGATTGCAATCACAATCCGTAGTATACAACTCTGAATAATAAACCCCTATCTCATACTCAATCCTAGGCTATAAACACACGAGTCTTACAACCACACATTTAAAGCTATCTCGGGT
This sequence comes from Picea engelmannii, assembly GCA_009831015.1. Lineage (NCBI taxonomy): Eukaryota > Viridiplantae > Streptophyta > Pinopsida > Pinales > Pinaceae > Picea > Picea engelmannii. The sequence continues at coordinate 654,236 of ML776844.1, forward strand.
AAGACTACGCAGTGCATTCTGTGCACTGTGTTGCCTTCTGGTTTACTAGGAGGGCCGATAGTTTTAGAGGCTTTGTTGGAAACCCGAAAGACATGAACCCTGGGTCAATAACTCAGATAGTAAGAGAAAGCAGTTAAACCAACAAATGGTTCCGTTGCTGTGTTAATAGAAACAAGAGAGGACTGAGTAGATGAGATAGATTGAACGAGAAAAAAACGAGCGAAACAAGAAGAGCAATGAGCCATTAGAAGGGAATGTTGAGACCTTGGAACCCCATGAAAGCAAAAATCGAAGGTTGGTTGAGAATCAAAGAGCTAAAGTTTTTCCATACAGACAATAGAAACCCTAGAATCACACCTTGCAAATATCTGGATAAATACATGTTTACTAATTTACACAAAGTCTTTTTCTGTGATTTTTCGCATCTACTATAGGAGTGGATACTAAGGTTGAGGGATAACCACGCGACGAACCGGATTCAATAGCTAGATTGGACTTCGTTGCAGATTGAGCAGCTACAACAGGTGAACAACAAATTCACCTGCGCAGTGGACTTTTGGCTTGACAATATTGTGGCAGGTTTCATCATAGAATTTGCAGTTGACACAAAGAAGTCATACAACGTAGCAGAACAAGAATTTCTACGTGGACCTCGAGGAAGGTACATTAAATCCTTGTATACTTCTATTAAGATACTGCTATATAACAAAGGTGTAATGACAATGGAATCAAACAACTAAACTTCCCTACGTGCATGGGGGAAGGGGGGAAACACTGATAGAGAGAGGATAAATGGAAGGAGGTAAGGATAAAGGCAAGAAGGAGGAGGAACCCTTGGACCCGATCCTGATGGATGATGACCAGCTCAAGTGGATCTTGGCGTCATTAGGAACGACGCATAGTAGAGTACCCTACCAATATAAGGTGAATACCAAGAAGAGAGCCATAGCCTCGAGGTAGGGCTTGGCGAACGACGAGGAAGAGGTAGAGGATCTCCAGGCTGTGGAGCAGATTGAGGATATCCTACGCGCAACACATGAGAGGAAAATGAGAGGTCCAAGAATGGGAGGAGAAGGCAACCATCCTATCCATATTAATGTCAGTGTGGAACCCATAAACCCATGTGCGACTAATACACCAAAGAGAGCACCACCTTTTAGACAACCGAAGTTTAGAGGAAATCCAACAGCAAGAAGTACATCTACACTAGGAGCAACAACTGGGGGAGCTAGTTCAGGCAACACTAGTCAAGTATCTAGAATGCGTGGAGGAGGAAGTAGTTCAATATTCAGAATGGCATGACACGATCCCACTATCAGGTTACCATAATTTCGAGGAGAAGCAACAGAAGACTCGGAGAAGCATTTGTTCATTTGTGCAAAGATCCGAGAAGCAAAGCAGATCACTGATGAAGACACCAAACTCGCGCAGCTAGCGATTACGCTCAGAGACCGCGCACTAGACTGGTACATGAGTCTAGACACAAACAATGCCCCTGGGACGACAAGGACACTGGCAGACATTTAAAAGCTACTGATTAATGAGTTCCAGAAGCTAAGCTCAGAGGATCAGTACATGAACGAGATGATCGAGATAAGATAGAAACCAAGACAGTCTGTATGGGAGATTGACCAGAGATTCAAGTGCCTGAAGGGAAAATTAAAATACCTTATGACCGAGATGCAACATCGACACATGTTTGTCAACTCACTACTCCCAAACTTAAAATATCCCCTACGAAAACAAAAGTTTCAGACGTAGGAAGAGGCTCTGCAGACAACCTTGCAACTGGAAGAGAACCAATACCACCAGATGGACCCAACTATTAAGGAATTGAAGGAGGATTTGAAGAATCTAACATTTCAGTTGAACCAGAATAAGAACAAGGACAAAGGAGAAGTCGTTTGGTGTACCACATGTAGGACGAAAGGACACCACAAGAACGAATGCCCAACATTCACGTAGTATATGGAAACAAGTATGCCAAATCCACTACCACAGGGAGGATTATGGTGTGAAATATGAAAGAAATTGGGTCACGACCCTTATTACTGCACGATGATGCATAAATACGAGACAATTCCAACAAATTCATATTGCACCTTTTGTAAGTCAGTGGGTCACGACGACAAAGATTGAAAAACTATGGAGCTGATGCGGGAGAGGACATCAGATGCATACATGGTACAGGCCGAAATGATGACTGGGCAAGCAATGCCACAGTTCAACCAAGCCCCAACTCCATACAACACTGCGCAATAGCAGTACAGTGCTGCACAACAACCATACAATAACGTGCATCTGTAGTATAACCCAACACAATATAACTCCACACTATAACAATATAACTCCACAATATAATGTGCACCACAGTATAACTCCCCGAGAGGTGATCGGGCAGGCTACCGAGGAGGAGGACGAGCCAGATGAGGTTTCAAACGCGGTAGAGTACCAGTCACATGTCACACTTGTCAACAACCGAGACATTATGCACATGAATGTCCACTTCCACCAGCAAGTTGTATGTATTGCTGTGCATCGGACCACGAGACATAGGAATGTCCAACACTACTAGTAAAGATTCAGGAAAAGAGGAACTAGAACAATCAGAATGTCCATTGGATTTCAACCAAAGCTAGGGATGACGGATGAAACATCAATATAGTCACTCACGGAGGAACGAAAACAGGAAGTGATGCAGTTTGACAAGAACCGACACAGAACCAATGGGTAAAGAAGAACACCGAACCAAGAAAGCAGTTCGACGCGCCAAAAGAAAAGGAGACCTTTAAGGAAGCCAGACAAGAATTTCAGAAGGAGGACACAATGTCAACTTCAACTATGAAACCATTCAAGGAAGCCCCATAATATGAGATGCCGCCATCACTGGATCATACCAACGGAATGCAACCCAAGGGACAAGTAAGTACAATCAAAGGCTTTTTGCAATCGTGCGTGCAATTATTAAGTGATCCTTCATCTCTGAAAATATTGCACAACATACTAGAGAAATGTAGCAGCGAGACAAAAGAAAAACTAGAACAAAAAACTGTCAACCACCTACACACAAGAATAAGAACAAGTACGAAATTTAGACTAAATGATAACATTGGGGATTTCAATATGGGAGACATTATACCAGACCTAGGATCCGAAGTGAATGTGTTACCAAAGAAGACATGGCAGTGTATGGGAGAGGCAACACTGGGATACTCAAATGTTCAATTGAAACTAGCAAACCAACATAGAGTCCTACCAATAGGTAGACTGAAAGGAGTGACAATAGATCTTTATGGAGTGCACACTAAAGCAGACTTTGAAGTCATTGAAATAGTGGAAGGCACAACACCTTACCCACCATTGCTTGGTCTGGATTGGGCGTTTGACAACCAGACCATAATCAATCTGAAAACCAGGAAAATTTACATTCGAATCTGGAGAATACAGGGTCATAGCACCACTAGATCCATCAAAAGGAGAAAGGTTCGTAGAACCCACTTGCCTAGACTTAGAGGAGATAAGCCAGTTGCACAGAACATTTACGCGTGATGATGATTACGTTAACCCAATTGCAGACGAGGTACTCAGTTGGCAGAGCATTACTTCATGCGCAACAGACTCAGACACCGGCTTAGAAAACTGGCAGCAGAGACTACACAAAGTATCCATGAGAAGATGTGCAAGAATAGACCTGCGCAGTAAGATGGGTAGGCACAAAAATCAGAGAACCACCCAGTTTCCAGAGACTAAATGATTTGGAAAAATTCTTGACACAATATGAAGACAAAGTATTAGAAAACCAACGACTATTAGCACTTGACTTAGCACTTAAGGCCACACCCACAAGATGGTGGGGCCCGCATAAAGAGACCATCACAAACTGGTATCAATGTAAGTGATTACTGCACATAAGGTTCGACGCAGAACATGAATGCAACAAACAACAGAAATACGAAGGACAAGAGGCATGAGTGGAACACTTGGTGAAGTGCAAAACGCTGTGGAAAATGACACCACCATAGGAATCGCCTCATCACTTCATACATACTTTAGAGGGCATACCAGGGAATTGGTATATAGACCAGGAATTGCGTAAAGGAACAACATGGAGGACATTGCAACATAACTTCACAATCACTTTCTCATTCGAACATGAGAACCCCAACATAGACGCAAACCTCAAACGAATCAAAGGAGTAATATTCGTCAAAGAACCGGAAATAGAATTTATCACAGAAGAGAAACAACAAAATAAACAAACAGTCAAGGAACTACTGTCATGTTACCACATACATGAGGAAGCACCAGATGAAGATGATCCATGTGACATTCAGATTGAAGAAGTAGAAGGCGAAAGAGATGTGGAAGGACCACCCATAGAGTCAAAAGTCATTTTCACGCCAGTCAAGGTAAAGAAAGTTAACATCAGGACAGCTGAGCAGCCCAAAATAGCCATCATTGGAGATTACTGGGATGAGCAAACAATAGAAAGCATCACATAATTGTTGCGCGAATATAATGACCTTTTCCCCTCAACATTTACAGAGATGAAGGGTGTAGCCGGAGAATTGGGAGAGATGAAGATACCACTAAGACCTGAATCGAGACCTATTAGACAATGACCCTATAGACTGAACCCCATATATAAACAAAAAGTTAAAGATGAGATCAACAGGATGCTCGAAGCCGACATCATCGAACCAGTTTAGGAATCAGAATGGATAAGCTCGATGGTAGTACAGGACAAGAAATAAGGAAGAGGGATCAGGATATGCATCGACTTGAGGAAGTTGAACGATGCATGCCTACACGACCCATTCCCTACACCGTTCATGGATGATGTGTTAGAGAATGTGGGGGGACATGAAGCTTACTCATTCACCGATGGATTCTCAGGCTACCATCAGATTAAGATAGCATAGGAGGACAGACACAAGACCACATTTGCGATGGAATGGGGATCTTATCAATACATAGTCATGCCGTATGGAATGAAGAATGCACCCGCAATATTCTCCAGAGTGGTCATCGCAACATTTAAGGAATTCATCCATCAGTTTCTCGAAGTATACCTGGATGACTCGACAATTTACAGTTTGTTGAAAAATCACGTGGAAGTCTTACAACTGATGTTAGAGAGATGTAGACAATGGAATATATCACTGAACATCAAGAAATACATATTTGGAACACTGTTTGGGATACTATTGGGCCATATAGTATGTAAACAAGACTTGTTAGTGGATCTGACCAAGATCGTAATCATTGTTAACTTACCAGGACCAAAAACAATCCGCCAGCTAAGAGCAACATTAGGGCACATAGGATACTACAGGAAATTCATTAAAGGGTATGCACAAATCACAACACCAATGGAGAAATTGTTGAGGAAGGATACAAAGTATCAATGGAATGACAAGTGTCAACACGACCTGGATACCCTGAAGGAAAAGATGGCTATTTCACCGATATTAGTCTTTCCAGATTGGGAAAAAACATTCCATGTGCATGTAGATGCATCAACAATAGCACTAGGAGCTATCTTAACACAACCAGGAGCAGGAGACTTGGATCATCCGATAGCGTTCGCAAGCAGAAAGTTATCAGACTCGGAACATAATTATAACATGACAGAAAGAGAAGGCCTAGCTATGGTCTATGCACTGTAGAAGTTCATAAATTACCTATTGGGAAAACACTTTAAGATGTTTACAGATCACTCAGCCTTGAAATACCTAGTCAACAAGCGAGTGTTGGGGGGGGGGGAGAATCTGTCGATGGTTACTGCTATTTCAAGAATTTGATTATGAAGTAATAGTTAAACCAGGGAAACTGAATGCAGGACCTGACCACCTGTTTAGGGTCACAAATGGAGAAGAACCTACAAATTTAGAAGACAACTTTACGGATGCACATTTATTCTCAGTCCAGATTGCTGATGAATACTTCACATATATCATTTAGTACTTAACTCCAGGTACCGCGCCGCAAGAATATACCACAACGTAGAAGAAGAATCTGGTAGTCCGCGCAACTGACTATCAACTAATCGCAGGACACCTATACAAGATGGGCATAGACATCATCTTGTGAAGGTACGCATTAGAGCATGGACAACCAAGAATTTTAGTAGAAGCCCACGAGGGAATCACAGGTGGGAATTATGTAGGCAAAGCTACTGCACAGAAGGTACTACGCACATGACTATGGTGGCCAACGATTCACAGGGAATTGAAAGAGTACTGTTAGAGATGTGATGTCTGTCAAAGGGTAAGCAAACCCAACTGAAGGGACAAGATGCCACGAAGACCACAAGTAACATTACAGGAATTTGACAAATGGGCAATCGACTTTGTGGGAGAAATTAACCCACCAACCAAAAGAACAGCGGAAAGATACATTATCACCGCGACATAATATCTAACAAGATGGGCGGAAACCACACCAGTAAAAGATTGCAGCGCGAAGACAACTACACACTTCTTGTTTGAACAATTAATCACTAGATTTGGGTGCCGAAGAGTTTTGATGAGCGAGCAAGGCACACACTTTACAAACAACACCATCCACATGATGATTGAAGAGTTTGAAGTTCATCACCAAAAGATCACATCGTATCATCCACAGGCGAATGGCATAGTAGAAGCCTTCAACAAAATTCTGGAGAATGCATTGACAAAGATCTGTAATGTCAACAGAGAGGATTGGGACCTCAAAGTACCAGCAATATTATGGGCATATAGGACCACATGCAAAAAGTTGATAGGGCACACACCATTCAAACTAGTCTATGGCCAAGAAGCAGTAGTGTCATTAGAATTTTTAGTACCCAACTTACGCGTAGCAGTTATCACACACATGACAGAACAAGGCGCTGTACAGGAAAGACTGAATCAATTATTGTCAATGGAGGAAGACTGAATCCTGGCAGGATTTCATCAACAAGTGTAGAAAGAGACAAATCTTGGCATGATCGACACATCAGGAAGAAAACGTTCCAGGAAGGAGATCTAGTATTTCTCTACGAAAACAAGTCGTTTCAGCACCCGGGGAAGCTCATAATGCATTGGTTAGGACCATACGAGGTAAAATCTGTCACAGACGGAGGAACTGTACAATTAAGAGATTTAGTAGGTGCAGACCTCAGAGGAATGATCAACGGGAGTCGACTTAAGCTGTACAAGGACAGTCGACCACCCATCGCGCAGTTGAAAAAAAAAAAAGAAAAAAAAAAGAAAAAGAAATCAGACTAAAAAATGCACAGCACACCAGAGATAGAAAGGCCACACGACGTTCGAAACACAGATTCAGAAAAGGCACGAACAACGGTTACATACAAAGGGAAAACAAGCAGGAAACGAAAATTCGACAAAAGGAGTATGACAGGACAACACTAAGGGAAATTAAAGCACGACAAGGACTGATGGGACATCACATTAAACACGCCTACAGGAGACAGCAAAGAAAACGTAATGGAAAGTACGAAACCACCACAGATGCATTGAACCCATAATTATGATGCATTAAACACATAATGGAGGAAGCGTCCTTGACAAGCTTTGTGACAAGCCCATACAAAACGCAAGCATGTGAGCGACTGGTCTATTCACGAAAGGAAATCAGAGAGAGAGTGATAGCACCCGAAACGAACAGAGTGAGACGACATAACTCCTAGAAGTTATTCGAACTTAGCAAAGGTTCAACAGTCACCACTATGGCACCACCAAATCTAGTAGAAGAAAGCTAGACAGTCTGACCAACTGGGGTTCAAACTAGGTCATGAGGATTGCTGGAAGAGAACGAAGAATAGCAGTCGGAGATCGTCGACATCGACGAAATCCCATCCCCAGAGAGGATACCGGTAAACTCTACACCGATACTGGAAGAAATTCAACAGCCACAAGAAAAGACCATGAAAGAAGATACGCCAACAGCGGCGCAGGCGCCTCAGAACGAGGAACCATAAACCCCACAGGAAGAGCAACTAGAAACCCCACATGAAGAGCAACCAGAAAGCACCAAAGCAGCCCTAGAAGTTAATGGAACAACACAAAATCTGGAAGCACCAGTGCAACCAGACGAGTCGCAAACGACCATCTCAGGTGAACCAACAGAGGAGATCGCTGCAAATGCCTTGGCTTGGCCATAATGGATGATGGGGGAACAACCAGAAGTTGCTGGAACTTCAAACCAGCCACCACAACAGGAAGACAGAGTGCAGATACCGAGCTCACCCCGCAAGAAACCTGCAGCTTAAATTGTTCTACCACGCATACCAGCTGGAATACAAGTAGAACCAAAGCTACTAGGTCATGTCGGGAAGATCAAATATTCAGACCATGATGTATAATATGAAACCAAGTTCCCGAAACTGACACAGAGGGTCTTTATGCAGACCATAGCTGTAAACCAAATTGGAGAAATGATTAGCCAACCACACCAATGGGCAACTGGGTTGGACAAAACATGAATCTTAGGTTTGCTGTAGCTACCACATTTTGGCAGAGGCCAGTATGCGACATCATGCATCAAGCAACTGTTAGCAGTCACACATGTAGGGGACATATGGCTAGAAAAACCCGTCCTCATAATTATTGAGCTTATCGCACAAATCAAAGAGTTACCAACCCGGGGTATGGAGCCTGCGTTGATTCTGGACAAAAAATCCTAAGAGAAGGCGTTGGAAGAAGAAATGAAGAAGAAATATGGCACCGCTAGGGGAATGAGGGGCATCATGATCAAACAAATCAACAAGGAAGCTACACAATTGGGCGCCAAGATCTTATCTTGTAAGTTGCTTAGAAAATGCCGCAAAGAGGAAGTACCAGCAGGAGTCATTGCAGTTGCAACTCAGTGCGCATAAGGCACCTCTATGAGTTGGGTGCCATATTTATTGAACTTATTTCAAGAGGATTGTAAGGATGTGCAAGACCTAGGCACAAAGTTTCATTACTCGTGGCTGATCACCCTAATAGCCTTCATGGGATGGCGAGAACCAGGGTATGTGATCTTTTGTACCAGACCACAACCAGCGGGAGCGAGATACCTCTTACTGAGATCCGTGTCATAGGTTAGGCATAAGAGGGAGAACAAAATCATATTCGAAGCATACCTATGGGATATACAGGAAGCTATCAGCCAATCATGGAGAATAACACCAGAGGCTATCGCGATGTGCGGACATTGCCAATTTCTGTTCCACAAGACAGACAATGTGGATAAAACTAAGGCAGGATCCAGATAAATAGTGGCTATAGATACGTTACTGCATCACAAAGGGTGATATTGACATGGTCATCAACGAATGGCCTGATGAATGGAGGATCCCAACCATTACCTAGGAAGTACCAGAAACAACAACATAAGGAGAGGCAGAACAGGCGGAAACATAGCCTCCGAAAATCCTAGTGCGCAAGAAACCAAGGACGGGCCAAACCAAACCAACTTAGGCAGACGAAGGGTCAAAACAAACAGGGACCCAAAAGGGGAAGAAAGAGACTACATAGCCGATCAACGGACAACAGAAACAGGCTGAGGGAGCGCAACAAACCACCCTAAACCCCATCACACATGAACTAGGGGGAACTAAGAGACCAACCGCGCAGGCAGGAGGTGCGCATAAGAAATCAAAGGCGCAACGAGCATCACCAGACTATACGATCACGAAGGACGATGGGGAAATGATCGCCAGAATGGTCCAGGATTGCCTAGCAGAATATTTCGATCATGCAGCACATCACAGGGATCAATTGCAAAAAGTGCTGGCATAAATGGGACAATCCCTCAAGAAATTCGAGGAGGCACATACAACAAGCAACAACAAAGGCATAGAGATACCGACAATACAGACCAAAGAACGAGTGGAGGTAGAAGAACGAGACCTAGTCCACTCCATGCCACACACAAACACAACGATTTACATCAAACCTAGCATGTTGTGCATGGATGAAATCGTGGGGCAGGCACCCTTGAAGGATTTAGACCACATCCAAATGGTATTGACACGGATGCCATCAAGGGCACTACACAAATTATAGGTTAGTGTCGACCACGAGGTATAGTCTTGTGCACATAAAAACTTAGTCGAGTTACAATAAGCAACAAAGAAGCGGGAGGCGCTGGAAAAAGTCTGTGAGCAGGCCAAGCTCAAAACTCAGGAGGAAAAAGAATGCATGAATGAACTGGAATGAAGAGTGGGAGGAATTTTTGATAAACCCCCAAGTACCGCGCAAGGAAATGAACTCCCAATAGCAGGAAATATTGACCAGATTGTGCAGGCAATTGATCAATATTAGAAGGAGACCGAGAATCTCCGTGAATAGCTCACACCAACCACTCCACCGGCAGTGAAGGAGCAACAAAAGTAGGAAGCAACAACACAACTGCAGGATATGGAACAACAGGTTAGCACAACAGCTGAATTGCTCGATAAAGTAGTAGAGCTTTGGATAAGGTTGGAGGAGGATTCATAGGTCCAATGCTGGGACAAGGAGGAAGAAAGGATCAATGCAACGATCCAAGAAATAAAACAGAGACAGAAGACCATACCAATCCCAGAACGAGTTAAAGGAACGCAGGAGATGAAGAAGATGCAGACAAAACTTATCACTGTGCAAACACATAAACAAGAGCGTCAGGCTCAAATAGAGCCACTACATGAACAAGTAGCAGAAATACTTGCACATACAGAAGGAGCTAAAAAATAGATAGCACAGACCCAAACCGAATGTGCAGGATTGCTGAGCGACGAAGTGGCAGTTCATGTAGTAGACACTATTAAGGAGAAGACCACGCAGGCACTGATAAAAGCAACAGAGCTCAAGGAAAATTTCCAGATGATCACCAAGGAGATCGAAGAAGATCAGAAGGATTAGGTGACTCAGGACGAGTCATATGTCAGTGTTGGGGGCCTGTTGGCACCAAACTGAAGTGGAAAGAAGGATGATCGTGGGAAATAAAGCGTTCAGAAATGGAAGTAACAACTGGAAGGTAACACAACACACACGCATGCAAGAAAGTGTGCACAAGGAAAGCGACAACTGGAGGAAGAACAACATGCGTGCATGGGAGGAAGACCTAATGTCGGTAGGGTTAGCGTTTTTGTAATACATTGTAAATGGTTGAAGAGCCTGATATATATAAATAGAGATACACATGTATCATATAGAGGTTGGTTCACTTTTGTATTAGTTTGGCTTTTGTAATATCCGATCATAGTTATGTACGAGTTGAGGTGTCATGTAGTATGGTTATGGATCAATTTTGTAAGTTGTTGAGCTAAGAATAGAGGAAAGAAGGAAGATCTGAGGATTAGATCGCAGTCTGAGGAGCCTGGTGTGATCTAGTTCGCCTCATACAAATCTTACCCATCTAAGGGAATTGTAAGCATGTAGCACTAGAGATGCAGAACTACCATAATAGAAGAGCCAAGAGCCAAATTTTTGTGGACGTAGCCCAGGAGGGGGTGAACCACAATACTATCTGTGTAATGTGATGAATGCATGTATATCTTTATTTTCTTCCACAATTAATTGTTATGCTTAATGAATGAGTTAATACATTGTCATGGAATACGATTGTGTTGTTTGGGAAATAAGCTGTGAAAGATAGATGCACACCCGTGAGCAATGGTAGATTACAATCACAATCCGTAGTATACGGCTCTGAATAATAAGCCCCTATCTCATACTCAATCCTAGGATGTAAACACCTGAGTCTTACAACCACCCATTTAAAGCTATCTCGGGTGAGACTACGTAGCGCATTCTGTGTACTGTGTTGCCTTCTGCTTTACCAGGAGGGTCGATAGTTTTAGAGGCTTTGTTGGAAACCAAAAAGACATGAACCTTGGGTCAATAACTCAGACGGTAAGAGAAAGCAGTTAAACCAACATAACCCAAGCAATTAAATGAATCTCAGATAAACACATTGGATAGAGGACAATGATGACACAAAGAAGGTCATATAGACTATAGTTGGTTGCTCAAACTTTGTCCTCATTTCACAATTGAGATGTACGTGTTTAGTGAATGTAAATGCCTAGCAATAATCTCAATTTCTCAATTTTAGTAGGGTATAAACTCTTGACTACTTAACCCTCATAATGCAATGATATAATCTCTTGACTACTTAAGAATGCAAATGAAGAGCTAAGGTCTATTCCTTTTATCTATTACTTGACCTAGTTTTAAATTCAATTAGGGGTGTAGTGTTTCTAGATACCCTAATTTAATAGAGTGCGTTCATTTGAGAAAAACACATTTGGATGTGAGATTCCATATGTTAAACTCTTCCCTCCAATACTTGTTAGGGAAGTGAATAATACTTCTACTCTCTAAAGACTAGGGCTCGGTTTGAAAAAAAAAACCTTTGTTTTACTATGTTATGAAGCTTTGTTTTACCATGCTATGAATCTTTTTTTCTAATGAAATGTGGTTCATTAATCACATACCATTTTTTTTGTTGTTGCTCGTGAATCATTTGTAGTCCACTATGAAAGAACTTGATCCTCTAGAAGTTCTTCACATTGTTTAACTTGTTGGTGTTGATACTGATGAAAAATTGTAGGCTTCAAGAGAACTACATATAGTAATATTGCCACACGTACTATAGTAATAACATTTCTATAACATTTCATGTTTTTGAAGTCCATATTTCTTATTCTTGCTCTAGTTAATTATGACATATATAATAATCATTTGGATTTGTTACCAATTTTAGCTAATCAAACCTACAATCATTGTTGTTGATTCTGTTAGCAACATTTCTTGTCTTTGGTATCGGGATACATGGGTCTGCAGGTTGCCCGAGGAGTGCCCAAGCACAACACATAAAAGAAGTCATTTTCGGACTTAAAATCAAGCGAGCAAGCAAGTCAGTTTTCAGTGACAGAGCAGGATAGCGGTTGATGGGAAATCGCAGGATGACCAAGTCGCATCCAGCATAGCGCTAAAATTTCTAAGCGCAGTGTTGCTTCGCGGGCTCGGGGTTTGTAAGTTCAAAGGGCGGACCATGTCCCTTTGGTTGCGCGAGATTCCGAGTTACGAAAAGGTGTCCGGAGGGAAGTCAACCGTCGCTGACTATCACGCCTCGGGACTTCGCAAAGGAAGAAGGCCAAAGTCTGATACCAAAAACCCGCGAGGTCCCGAGTAGCGAAAGGCGCGAGTACTTGGGCCGTAGCCAACGATTGCATACAGAAAACACCGACCAGAAAGGGGGCCCGACCCGTATCACCATCTCGACGACCGAGAGTTTAAGAAAAGGGAGCCGAGGGTCTTTGACCCACGAGCCCGCGAATTGTGAAAGGGAAAATAATTTTTAAAGTATTGGGCCCACAGTATCAAGGGGGTAATCTCAGCCGTCCATTTGAAGTGGACACCTGGTGCATGATTAAGCCCCCCGCCTTTTCGCCCATCGTGGTTTCAATGCGCAAAAAGCAGTTCCCTCATGTCCCGATATGCGAAGTAGCGAGAGCATTCAGTACCCAGGGCCCACCGCAGTATCGGATGAGTTTAGAACCATCGGATTTGAAGGGCGTGTGGCACCAGATCGAGCTGTCTCAGCATATCGCTCATCGCGATTTCGAGGAGCAAGGAGCACCCCTTGCATTCTCGCGAACGCCAAAAAGCGTCATGGGGGTAGACACACGGTCACAGCCCGTGGGCACTTGGAAAGGGAGGGAGCTGCACGATGGAGGATGAAGTGCCGAATTCAATCACAGAAAGGCCCGTCACGACCTCCAGTTGCCGTCAGACCCGACCTCAATCCTAGTCTCCGCTTGGAGTAAATGAAAGCAAGAAGGGGTGGTTGAAACCTCTTGTCGTTCATTAATTGTGAAGCATGGAGGGTCTGGTAAGCGGTCCGCTCGAGAGGGTCCTATGTACTCTTTCTTGCAGAAAGGCCATGCCGAGTCCTCGACTAGCCAGAGGAGGTCTGCACATGCTAAAACAACATTTACTGACTCAGCTACTCCCCCTGCGGAAGCCATGCGCAGTTAAGATGGTGTCCGACAAAGGATATCAGTATGAGTTTGACTGAAAAGACACCAAGCCTTGGGCGACTGAGCACGCCTCTGTTAGGCGAATTCTCCTGAGTATATAAACTCAATTGTTGTATTTTGTATGGATCGATGGTAGAGCTAAGCTCCTGACTGTAAAGTTTCAACAAACATTCTAGTTCTCTGGGTTGTGTATCTGTGTTTGAGATTTCTTGTTTTATGACAAACAGTTCTCCTTCTTTCAATCTATGTTTTCATCTCGTATTAGAGAGTCCATGATCGAATGATTCGCATGGATTGTTGCAGTTATGTTATGATAAAGGATTTGTTATGACATTATTGTATTCTTTGGTCTGTTGTGTTTGAATGTAAGAGGATCTTGCGTTCGCATGCTTTCTTCTCCAGTCTATTACAGACCTGATGTTTATGATAGACCTTCGCACTTTTCTCATGCAAGTCTTCCCCCTACTCACCCTTATTACAACTCACTGTTTGGAGTTTATCTAAGACCTCACTCGTCCATGCATGCCTGGCCTAGCTTCTGAGTTGAGATGACTGTTCCGAGTTTGCTTCCATTTGATCATCCCTTTCAAAAAAATCGTGACATTAAACTGATGGGTGTCAGGCTCTACTCCCGCAAGCAATCCAGGAGTGACTTCCGACGCTAACAAATTCGAAAAAGATCACTATATATGTTTTCATCCTCTTTGTTTGATCTATAAACCACCTTGGATATTACATTAGTTGGCTCATGAAAACATGTCTATAAGTAAAGTGACCACATTGAGACTATACTTGACTGTGTGACTATTATTTTTGCATTGGTAATAACTTAAACAAGAAATAAAATACACTAATAATATTCTTTAACTACTATGACATGAAATAAAACTTTAATAGCAAAGACACACACATTGGAACACAAAATTTACCCTGGAAACTTGATACAAGAAAACCAACCAAAAATGAAAGATTCTACCTTTCATCTTCCTATATTATGGAGGTTACAATACAAATCACAACACTAACCAAGCTTGTTGTGGAGGTATGAGATACTGTGGTCTTATACATTCATCTACAATATGCTTCTCTCTCTCTCTCTCTCTGCTATGTTAGTATCTCTTCCACACTCCCATACATTACAATCTCCACATGTGTGAATTATGAGGAGCTAACATTGTTGGCACTAAGAACTGAGGGGAATAAATTGATTATTACATTGTTAGGAGTATAAATTTCACATATGACCTTCATTTGATGAAAATAAACCAACATTGGAAAATTATAGACATGTATAATGTACTATTGACACCTAGTACCTAGTTCCTCAAAGTTACAGACCCAAAAATTCCACTTTTTTGGCCCTCGAATGGAGGATGTACCATTTTGGTCCATGAGTGTGAATTTTGGAATCTACCACAAACCAATCCTTCTAGCTCCAAAATTCAATATTCCCAATCATATAGAATAAGTAAATTCATATGGTAAGCCCCGAGGGTTAGCTCAAGTAGTCTTGAACCAGACATGATATCTCTCCCTAGTGATCAGTTGGGGAGGTCACAGGTTCGACTCTCTTGATCCCCTCAAGGTGAGGTTCTGTAATCAAGGTTGATGGTTTACCCCATTTACCATCCATGAAATGTGGGGAAGTAATCAAAGGGTTTCTCATGATTTCTTACGTTGGACTAAAAAAAAAGTCATATGGTAACTATCTATATTCCTTTTAGGTCATCCCTTCCCATTGTTAGCACAGGGGCAGACCCAGGGTTCAACGCTACAACAACACACCAACAAAACCCTAACTACCAGCCCTTTTGACAACACCTGCGAAGCAGATGGAGTCTCACCCGAGATAGAGGCAGGGGTGGTTGCAAGACTAAGATGTCTGCAACCTTAGTTGGGACACAAATATGTGATTGTAACACCTTAACATAGCACTTAGTTATTACAGTTCGTTAATATTCAGCCTTAGTTCACAATGTAGCTAAACCCTGACAACATATGAAAGCAACATTCACACAGATCCAATAGATTCAAGCACTAAACATACCAATAGAGATCAGATCTAGCATTCATTCACATTATTCAGCACTAAGATATCATATCAGATTCATCTATCATCTAACATTGCACTAAGCATTGAATCACATGAAAAAAGGAACATCCAAAAAGCACAAATCATTCACAACACAGGATATACGTGGTTCACCCCCACCCTGGGGCTACATCCACCAACTCGTCGTCCTCTTTATTATCTTCGATCAATCTTCTTACATTCACAAAGCCTCAAAATCAACTCCACAGAGGACAAGAGATCTGCACACCTTGCTAGATCCTCCTTCCTCGAGTTATAGCACAAAGCCTTCCACAGTCTCTTACAATCACTTGCACTTAGCTCTGCAAGCCTCACATAGTATGCACAAAGAAATTACCACTTAGCACTTATCACACTTGCAACTGACTAATAACTACTAGTCACTATTCACTACTTCTTACATCACCTAGACTTCTATTTATACATTACAAAATAGGCCTAAGCATGAGTAAACCCATGGGCCAACATCCCCATACCCATTATATAAGTCCAAAACCCAAAAAGACCCTAAACAAGGGCCGAGATCCCGCGATCTCTGCTTCGACTTCCGCTCCGCCTTCAATAGCCTATCGAAGTCCCAAAATGGTAAAAAATGACCAAGGATCCTCAAAACTTGGTCAAGGGCCAACATGCCCCCAACACTCACCTATCAATCATCCCGAGTCACTCTGCTCTGGGTAATTCTGCCTCAAAAGCCTCGAGCTTGGCTTGAGCTACTTCGACCTATTGCTGTGCCACGACCTCCTGCTAGTGAACTCTTGGATTACTGCTTCATTAAAAAGTCCCTCTAAGCGTTGTTCAGCTGCAACGACGACTTGTTCCAGTTCTGCTCCTTTGCCTTCGATCTCTATGAATATTTGGCAAGACTTGTCCTGTATTGGTTGGAGCCGCTGAGTTACTTCCATGACTCTGCTCTGAATGGTATGAACCTGTTGCTGGGTAGTGCGTTGTTCTTGGGATCGCTTCATCCTTTCAACAACTGATAGAGGCTTCAACCGTGCATGTATTGTTTCTGCTTGTTGCTTCGCCTCCTGGAGCTGTAACTCCAGTGCCTTCAGTTCTAGATTCTCAGTGAGTCACTCATAAGTCTGGGCACTGTGATCACTTAGTTTTTTATATTCCATGGCAAGGGCCTTTATTCTCTTAACTGCGCTTTGAGCAGTTGCATCTCTTTGAACCCTCACATCCTGCGGGGTGTCGGGCACTGTGCAGAGCTCTAAGTTTGCTATTCTTTGCTGTAGTTGCTGGATAGCTTCTGCGAGCTGATTTACTTGATGCTCGACTCGGTCTTCTACCTTTGGCTCAAATCCTGTCACATAGCGAAGTGCTATGTTGACTGCTTCTTTCACTTCGAGTTTCTCTACGAGCAACTGTTCTTTTTATTGCTGAATCTGTGCTTTCTCCTCTTCAAACTTTGTCTGGAGAGAAACCTTCTCCTACTTCGCAACTCGACATTGTTATACAACTAATTCTTGCACTTGCTTCAAGGCCTGGGTGGCTTGTTCTGTTTCTTCCTGTGCACGATGAAGGTGAGCTTCGGTCGCATTAGCTAGTTGACGGAGTTGGGTAGGCTCATCTCCCAACTATGGTTCTTCCAATGGCAGGGTAGCAATGGACACTGCACGACTAGACTAAAGGGCCTGCTGTACCCCTCAGAGCTCAACCTCGATTTTGTTGTACATATCCTCCTGCTTGGATTCATGTTTCTGCAATATTTCCTGCGAGGCATCATTTACAACTGCGATGATGAAGTCAAAGTCATCGATAGTGAGCACAGTGTGCATCTTGGTCAAGGTGGCTCTGGATTTATTTCGAGAAGAGGGTTTCATGGGAGAAACCTTCCTCTTCTTCAAGGGGTCAACCTCATCTCTAGGCGGTGTTACTTCACCTTGATTCTGCTCATATTCTTTTCCATTTATCTCTTCTACTTCGTCATCACCCCCTCGACTAGATTATACTGAAGAAATTTTTTCTGATGCACTACTTAAGTCTTGGACTTTTGCGGTGTTCTTCCTTCTGCTAGTTCCGGGTATGTCATGTTCTTTGTGAGTGGCCTCCGAGCTGTCAAGTTCAGGGTCAGACATCTCTGTAGGATTAACAGGGATAAGGAGGTCTACGGACCAGTCCTTAGTTATCTCCTCGAGGTCCTCTTCTGTGAGCTTGTAGTACGACTGGAGCTCCTCTTGATGCTCGTCTGCTCGCGTAGTGATATAGATGAAGTGCGATCTGTGTGGATCTTCATGAGGGGTCAGAACCTCTGTAGGGTGTTTGGCATCATGCGAGGTTCAACTTCAATATCCCTCTTCAGTTGGAGATAATATGTGTGAATGACTACGTTCGACTGCCACTGTTTTTCCATATCGCTCGAGTACCAGAGCATGGTGAACTTCACAGCAAGCGGTTCAAATGACTCGATGTCCAGTAAGGTCGCACCTTCTGGCATCTCCCAAGTAATAAACGCGATGAGGATCAGAAGCCTTGTTGACACAGGGGCATACCCAGGGTTCAACGCTACAACAATGGACCAACAAAAACTTAACCACCGACCCTTTCGACAACACCTACAAAGCAGATGAATTCTCACCCGAGGTAGAGGCAGGGGTGGTTGCAGGACTCAGATGTCTGTAACCTTAGCCGGGACACAAATCTGTGATTTCAAGACCTTAACATAACACTTAGTTATTATAGTTCGTTAATATTCAGCCTTAGTTCACAATGCATCTAAACCCTGGCAACAGATCAACACAACATTCACACAGATCCAATAGATTCAAGTACTAAGCATAGCAATAGAGATCGGATCTAGAATTCATTCACATTATTCAGCACTAAGCTATCATATCAGATTCATCTATCATCTAACATCGCACTAAGCATTGAATCACATGAACAAAAGAACATCCAAAAAACACAAAGCATTCACAACATAGGATATACGTGGTTCACCCCCACCTTGGGGCTATGTCCACCAACTCGTCGTCCTCTTTATTGTCTTCGATCAATCTTCTTACATGCACAAAGCCTCAAAATCAACTCCGTAGAGGACGGTAGATCTGCGCACCTCGCTAGATGCTCCTTCCTTGAGTTATAGTACAAATCCTTCCACTGTCTCTTACAATCACTTGCACTTAGCTCTGCAAGCCTCACACAGTATGCACAAAGCAATTACCGCTTAGCACTTAGCACACTTGCAACTGACTAGTCACTACTAGTCACTATTCACTACTTCTTACATCGCCTAGACTTCTATTTATACATTACAAAATAGGCCTAAGCATTGGTAAACCCATGGGCTGACATCCCCATACCCATTACATAAGCCTAAAACCCAAAAAGGCCCTAAATAGGGGCCGAGATCCCATGATCTCCATTTCAACTTATGCTCCGCCTTCGATAGCTTGTTGAAGTCCCAAAATGGTAAAAAATGACCAAGGATCCTAAAAACTTGGTCAAGGGACAACACCCATTTTGGGAGGTTTTTGGTCTCCAAAATATTTGGTTTTGGAAGAGATGAGAAAAGAATTCCTCAACTTTCTCATTGGAGTACCATTTGGGCTTGGATAGCATTTCACCTTTCAATCCACTAGCCAAAGTTCTTGTTGACCCGTACTAGTTGTGATATTTGTTTGCACAACTATGTCTTCTAGTACCTATGCATGTGCATTTGGTGCTAAATTCCCTATGGAAGGTAATACTTGGTCATCTTCATCCTCATTGAGCATGGATAGATCATAGAGTTTCAAGTTCTTTGTATTCACTAATGAGTAAATGTGCATACAAGGTGTAACACTGAGACCATAAGCATCATTTCCTACGTTCTATAATATTTTGAATGGTTCATATCTTCGGGCTTTGATTTTCTTCCCTAGTGCATATTAAGGTGCAACCAAACTCTGTCTCCTACTTGAAAGGTCTTTTCAACCCTTTGTTAACCATGCCTAGCCTTGTATTTTTCTTCAGATTACTTTAGTATCTTCTAAACCTATACATGTATCTACCCGATCCTATATATGAAGTTTCATACCTTCAATGCATCACTTGAGGTGGATGCTCCTACGTCAGGTTATCCATAAACAATATTCAATGGTAATGATGGTAAATACCTAAAATATATTTCAAAAGAGGACTTAATAGTGGAAGTGTTGACATTAAACCTATTATAAGAATGTCATATGTGAACCAAAATTCTATCCCAAGTCCTTGGGTGCTCTGATTGAAACCTCTCAAAATTTTAACCAAAGTCATATTTACTACCTTTTCCTACCCATTAGTATGTGGGTGAAAGGAAATATATCTCTTCAATTCAGTATCCAATTTATCCCACAATGAAGTGAAAATGTGTTGATAAATCTAGTATCTTTATAAAAAAAATGGTGCTCCTTGGAATCCCAAAGTGCACCCAAATCATTTCAAAGAACAAGCTTGCAAATTCTTGTCGTGTGATGGTATTTTTACAAGCCATCAAAATGCACATCTTACTTACCCTAACCATTATCATTTAAGGTAGTCTTTCCCTCTTCATGTCCTAAAACAAAACCAAGAAAGTACATGGATACACTTTCCCATTGCCTTGTAGGGAGTGTAAGTGGATTGTATAACCCTTTCTTAATGTTACTTGATCCGTTGGTACAACATAAAATATGACCTCTAACAAACATAGCTACTTCTATTGCATCTTGGGCCAATAAACATACCTCTACAAGTTAGCCACAATTTTTTTGACAAAAAAATGACCAACAACCTTGGAGGTGTGAACCTCCCTTGTCAGTTGTACTCTCTCTTCCTTCGACACACAAAGATTCTACATATTGTACTTTAATCAATATTGGAGATGGTAATCAACACATGTCAACCCATGTTGACCCTACAACTATTGATACAATCCCTTTAAGTCCCCATATTTTCCATACTCCTCTTTGTATGCATCATGGGTGAATAAATCCATGTGGACAATGGCTCCTAGAGTTGTGGTTTTTGGCGGTGGTAGCCTTGATAGAAAATCAACCAACTTGTTGGAAATTCCCTTCTAATATTTAATCACTAAATGAAATTGTTATATAAATCCCACCCATTTAAAATGTATTGCTTATTGGAGCTTACACTAAGTATACAAGTACTATAAATATTGGTGATCTGTGTGGATGATGGTCTCTCTACCCAATAGATAGTGCTTCCACTTCTTCACCACCCGAACCAAGGCATATAGTTCCTTGTCATATGTCAGGTAGTTTAGTACCGCTCCTTAGAATAGGTTTGAGTGATAACATACCAATCTCCCCCCTCACCTTAATACTACTCCCATATGATATGCACTAGTATTTGTTTCTACTATAAAGATTTACACAAGTTAGGTAGTGGTAAGACTAGGGCTTGAATAATATTCTACTTTAGTCCTTCAAAGGATTTATGTTGATTCTTACCAAAATAGAAACTCTTACATTGGATGTTATAGCATGAACTGACACTACCATGACTAAACTGATTCTTTGATCATTCTTATATATTGGACAACTCCCTCAAAACTCCTAACTTCTATGGCATTAGTAGGAGTGGGCCATTTAACGATGACCTATATCTTTTGCAAGATCAATCTTCAACTCACATCTGCCAATCACATGCCCTAAGTATATTAGGGACTACCTAGAAAACTCACACTTCTTTATGATTTCTACACATCATTGTTTCCTTAGTGTCTCTAACACTTTCTTTACATGTGCCACATGCTTCTCCCTAGTATAACTAAATGAATAAAAGTAGATTTTGCAATGATTTTGCATTACTCAAATTTAAAGAAAATGCTGACCCTTTATATGGACCTTACTTTGTCTTGAAGACAATTTTCCAAGTGTCTTCTTCCTTGATCCAAACTTGATGACATCCAAATTTCAACTCCATCTTGGTGAAATATCTTTCATGCTACAACTAATAAATAGTCATCGCTCTAGGGCGATGGGTATCAATTATTGAGAGTGATCTTGTTTAGAGATATGTAGTAAATTTGCATTCTCCAAGTCCCATCCTTCTTTGATATTTATAAAATGATAAGTGAACTACATGGTGAGGTACATGGTCTTATGAATCCTTGCACCAACAACTCCTATAGCTACATCTTCACTTCATATGACTCTAATACAAACTGTCAATACAATCTTATGTTTGATCAAGGAGAGTCTAGTAGTAATTGTATATCATGTTTCATTTACCTCTTAGGTTCCATTCCTTTTTTATTCAGACTGGATCATTATATAGTTTGTCATCTATCTAGGTGGAAAAATCAGAGGAATTGGCTTTCGGGGCCCATTTTAGTGGTAGGTCCAGGTTTGGAGATTTGGGATCTGGAACCTTCCTAATCCATTTCTAGGAATCAAATGGAATTTTTGGGGGTTAAAATTATGTGAACATAGCACAAAAACCCTTGACATTGTTCTACACACTGAGACCTTTCCAACATTGCAAAAATCACCTCAATCGAAGCTCGTATGGGGAAGTTATGCCTCTCACAAGTTGACCTACCTTGTTGACCACCATGGTATGAGTGGATGCCACGTCATCCCCAATTACTCACACATGTGAGGCTAGCCACGTGTGTACTTTCAAGAATATTCCAGAAGGTCCAAAACCTTATCATGAATGAAGGGTTGATGATGCAAAAACCCTAACCCTAGACGACTATCGGGCTATGTTAAAAATCGAGCCACTAGGAGGAGAAGAGGTTCCATTCTCGAGCATTGTATTTGTTCCATGGTTGAGCAGAGCATCTAGGAGTGGTATTTTGAGAGCATAACAAATGAGGTAGGAGATTATGTAGTAGTCATTCATGCCACTATGTCAAAGGCAACTCCATAGTGAGTGCCCCTTTCTTTGTACTTGCTTTTCATAACTGAAGTAAAGAGAGCAAAGCATAGGCCTCACCTTCTAGTTGGGTTTTCTCCCATACCGAGTTTCCTAGAATATATCTTTTGTTCATTTATGTGGATGGTGTGTCCATTTGATTATTCTTTATTTTTCATATTTTAGTTATTTTCATAAATTTGAACAATAAGGTAGTGCTAACAAATCTGAGATGTAAGCAAATAAACCCACATAATAAAATATTTCAGTATAATAAAAGATCTGTTGTGACAAATTGTTCCAGTGGAATATCCATGGAAATTTACAGATCACTTTTTGGATCCTAGAAGACTTCTTTTTATATGTGTAAAATCTCTTCCAACTAGTGATTCTAATCTTTCATACAACCTTCCAAGTATTCCCTCACACCTATTGAATCAAGATTTTGTTCTATCTCGAGAAAACAAGTACATACTTCTTGCTTGAGCTAATTGATCTCTTAAATTGATGGGCATTAACCAAAGAGGTATTAGATTCCCCTTATGTGTATTAATGATAAATATTTACCATCCTTGATCAAGTGGTATTGGTTTTCATCAATAAAATTTGCACTAATAACAAATCAAAGATTACACTACTTGGTAACTTGTAACTCTATATCCTTATTCACCTAACCCAAAGGGTATAGATTAGGGCAATCATGGATATCTAAACCAACCTTACTTACTCATTCCTCTACAATGAGGATGATCTGTGAATCAACATCAAACATAGTATATGCATAATTCATCTTGATCTAGACCTTTATATGGAATAGCTTCATCATATCCTTTTCATATTTGTGGTGGAGGCCACTTGAGTTCACCACCTTTTTCATTTTTGTGGAGACAATATTTTCATCCACATTTCAGCTTCCTTCAATCTCCTTTTTTGCTTCCATGAAAATAATCTTCTTCTTGGAATGCTCTTATTTATGGTTCTTGGGATTCATTATTAGTTGTAGTTTTCAAAAAAAATAAATTATTATGACAATTAATGTTGGAACGACCACGTTGGTTTTTAAGGTCCTTGAATGCATTGGCAATGGGATTCTAATTTTTCCCATTCCCCTTTTTCTTCTCACCCTCATTAGAAGCTCCATACTAGTATAACTACTTCAAAGCACTTGACTACCCCTCCTTCTTATCAAATTCAATGTGTCAGGAACACATGCAAGCCTCGTATATGGTCTTGGGCTTGAATATCATAGCTTTCTTTCTTGTGTGATTGTGAAGACCACCATAGAACTTGATGACAATGTCTGAGACTTGGGATTAATCCCTAATTGGATGGTTTATTTCAATACTATGTAATATACACTTGTATAATTCATTCTTGATCCGAATTGGATCCTTGCATAAAATCTTTTGTTAATAATAAGCTTGTAATTGTTTTTTAATTTTATTTTGTCTTTTTGGCAAAATGGGAAGGGGAAATGAATCAATGTGATGGTTGGCATTCCAAAGGAGGCCCATTAAAAATGAAGGTAGTAATGTATAAGGGGGAACCAAGGAGAAATAGGGAAGACTGTAGCAGGAATGAGAGCTCAAAGAGCGCAACCTGCTTGAAGATCGATGGACAAAGGAGTTAAGGAGCCTATCCACGATGAGTGAAGGTGCCTATGATCCATGGGAATATACGATTTGTTTTTTTATCTGTGAGTAATAATACACATCTGTGTATAACTCACCCCTATGTATTTATCTCCCGAGCTTAATGAAATTCCCATTAAATGTTTGTTTTCCAATGTAAAATATGTGTGTTAATGGTGAGTTTTATCGATGTGTTAATGGTTGGTGCTTGAATGTTTTCTCTGGTAAATGCCACAACATAATTCACCTTCCTTTGGGTCTAATTTTTAGTTGTTGGGCGTTTTATTTTATTTCTGGGCGAATTCTACACTTGTTGTACTATGATTATATTTCCTTGGGCAAATTTATATCTCCCTGGGTGAATTTTCTTCTGCATGGGTGAATTTATATCTCCCTAGGCCAATTTACTTCTATCTGGGTGAATTTATATCTCTATGGGAATTTTACTTTTTCCCTAGGCATTTTTCTCCATTGTTGAGCAACTAAATCCTCCCATAGAACAATTTTTGTCTTGTTGGCCGATTTCCAATAACCCACAAACCATATGTCTCCCTCTAGGTTGTATTTTAACTTGTTGGTTGGAGTTTTTTTAGCCCACAACACATCATACTACCATTTATTATCAAGGGAGGGCCGAGTGCTATGAGATTTTGTTTGGTTGAGTGTTTATCATTCCTGTTGGAGTGCCTCATTCATCGCTAGGTTGAGTACCTCCTACCTGAGAAACATAATTGCTTCCAAAGAGTTGGCCGAGAAGGTAATCATGTCGTTGATTACCAACATCTCGACCGATAGTGCAAGAAACAACATTGTTGACTTCTCCAATCATTCAATCTACACAACCGACTCCAAATCCTCCTAAGTCAACCTCTCAAAATCTAGACAAAATGAGTCACAATCACATCCCAATCTATGAAGGGGATGAAGACCCTAAGAGACATTGGTTTGTTTGTGAGAAATTCTAGGATACCTTGTGCTGACTCAAATTTTCGTCACCTATATTAAAAGCTCGCAAATTATTGTGAAGCCTATTATTATGACTACTAAATAGATAATAGGTGGCGTTCTCTCTTATAAGAAAACTCAAAAGCACTTATTTTCAATTATTTTCTCAGTACATTATACATTTATGTTTCAGAGATGAGATCATTTAAATTTCTACTGCTATGGAGAGCCTAGGTGTGTTGACATAAGTATGTTTTGATTTCCCTTCATTTTCACTTGATAATCAAAGAAGTCCAAGCTATGTTTTGTCACAAATGCAAAGGGATTTTAGAGATATTCTACTCATGCAATGAAAGTGCTATGTTGCATATGTTTTCTCGTGCAATTTTGCCATTATTGTCATGGCATACTTATCATAGGTTTTATGGTTCAAATATTTTAAAATCCCTATATGGAAATAAACTCATGTGACAAATAAAACAAGTTATAAGTGTAAGGTTTCAATGGTAGGTGTGATACCTATAGTTTGCATGCGAGATTATATGCCATAATCTTGGTTCAATGGTAATATTGTATATTGCACATGGTTGAAGTTTGTTGCATGGTTTAAATTTTGATTGAGCCATGCGATATGATGGTCACACAACCCAATGCAGTGTTTGACAACGATGATAATCTTCACATAAGGATTTGGTTAGTTATAAGACGTGACAAGTAGAGGATCTTTATGATTGAAAAGTTGGCATACGATGTTGATGCTCACTTGGCATGAAGTTTGAGCTTGTGATTGGTTTGATTTATTACATGGCATTGGACAAAGGTGGATTGTAGTTGATGTGGCATATGTGTTTCACAATTTTTTTGTGGTGAGTAGTGGAGATGGCCATGCATTGAATTCGATGGGATGTGGGCATTTAATCCACAGCCCCAAGCCAATCACCCTGTTATCTTGTGGGTTTTTCAAGTTTTCATTTCATTTTGTTGTTGTGGGGAGAGATCTTATTGAGAAACCCTCGTTCTTGGCGGTTGTTGTAACTATTTTGGGCTCTCGACACTAGTATAAAATCACATTGAAACAAGCTATGAGTTCACAGTTGGTTTTACATCTCTTTCCATGTATTTGTCTTTATATTGGTTAAGTTTCGCTCTGGTTTGTGTTTTGTGTACATGAAAATGTCTTCCTTTCCCTTACTCTATCACTTCTTGAAGAAGAATTAAAGAAACTGTATTTTAATGGAATAATTGGTTGAAGTAATTGGTTTTGCATGTCCATAATACCATTTTCCATTTTGTCATGACTGATTCAATGATGAAAACATGAATAGAATCTTGGCTTTTGTTGTTGATAAACATATAAGTAAAACCTAGCTCAAAAATTTACTTACTTTTGTTGGTTATACTTTATGTTCTAAGTCTTGGAAGAACAAAACTTACCCAGTTCTATTTGAGGAGTAAATTATGTGCGTTTTTCTTTTTGATATGGGCATAATGAATCTTGTATGTATAAATTTTTGGGTTCGACTCAGGTTATAAGAAATCACATTCACCGTTATAAATTGTTCTGCGTTTTATTTTATCGAATGTCAAGAGTTTGGTTATGGGTTTTTTGTATCACAAGTTATGTCCTAAAACAGACTCGAACCCAAGACTATTAATGTTCAATGATTGATATTATTGTCATTTGATATCATTTTGAGTTTCGTCTCCATAAGCCTTGGTCTGATAAGTAAAATATGTGGACATGGGATGAACATATTGTCTATGAGTTATCTAAAGTTGGTACATGGCTCAACCCTCATGTCGAGTTTGGCTATGATTAGAGATGCTGTTTAAATTATTGAATGTGTTATAACCCTATAATTTATAGGATCAACTGTTGATTTTAATTTTGTTCCTTTAGTGTTTTTGACTTGCAGATATTGCTGCATTCTACAAAAGAAAAAGAAAAGAAAAAAGAAAAGAAAAGAAAAGAGAAAAACAAAAAGAGGGCATAAAAGAAAAAGGATAAAGCCGCATGAATTGATAATGACTTGATCCATACAGTTTAAACATGACCAAGTCTTTTAAATTTAAGTATTTAGGATTAGTGAATAAGCTTGGCTATATTGTCTAATCTTAGCCAAGTAAATTAGGATTAGTGAATAAATTTGACCAAACAGTCTAATCTTGGTCAAATAACCCCATGGTAGAGTATTTTCTTAGCCCAACATTTTAAGCTAGGTTAAAGGTTTAAAGGAGTAGGTTAGGACATAGGTTAGTTAGGTTCTCTTCAATAAAATCTGTAAGATGATCGATGAAAAATGCAGGATTTTGATGGTGAAATGTTTTTTCTAACCCCATGGTGACAAAAGAAAGGGGGGCAGTGTGCAAAACCCATAAAAAGGTCATTAAGCCTAAGTTTGGCCTCATATATTGAAACACGCCCCAGAGATTAAAGATCATGCCTAGATCTATGACTAAGTTGTTGGTGCCCAGATCTACGGTTCTGATGAGTTTTCGGACCCCCCGACCATTCTACCTTTAACGGTGGGGGGGGGGGGGG
>ML776844.1:709052-740668 GCA_009831015.1 Picea engelmannii
CTAGGTCACTTTGCCCACTTTCCTTATTTTAGGGTTAACCCACTTCTAATTTCTCCATTAAATTTATTATTCAAATAATTTATTTTGTATTCACTTTGAATTATAGTACACTCATCACTTCACTTTATTATTTACCTTCTAAATTATCTTAAACCACTTTGACTACTTTGACCTTTTGGGGCTTCTAGATGACATATGAGGGTCCTCCAACTTTGTAAGGCCATAACTCTCAAATCGTGAGGAGTTATGTGACGTTCCACATACCACCAGAAATGACATGACATGTAATATCCATCTAGAATAGTCTTACCTGCAAATATATCAAAACTCATATCATTATCCATCAAACAAACTTGGGTCCATTACCCAAACCCGAGTTCTCCAACTTCTCATGGCCATAACTCTCTAACCGTGAGGAGTTATGTGACGTTCAACATACCAAAGGAAATTGAATGACATGTACTATCCATATAGAATAGTTTTACCTTCAAATATATTAAAAATCATACCATTATACATGAAAAATCCTTGGGTCCATTACCCAAACCTTTGTGCTACCAAAATTCGCTACCGGACTTTCTTCAAGGGTTAACATCAATGAAAACCAACCTTAATCAACAAAGACAATGAATATTCCCTCCAAGGATATCAAGTCAAATGCATCATGATGAATAAACAAAATCAATAAAATATCCATCTAAGCATGTACATCCAAACTACCTCATCAAAATAAACAAGTACTCAAAGACCCTATGCAATTTGCCAATTTGAAGTATGGGAGGGTTGACAAAGCGACCTATTGGGTGAATTGTACCTCAAGTTTTAGGAGTGTTTTCCAAGTGGACCCCTTTGTAATACATGTGGAAAAAGTGACATGGATGGGGGAAAGACTCTTGGGCATGGGGTTCGTGACATACGAGGGATTGTAGTATCTCATTTATGGGTGCCTTCATAGAGGGTGTGATGCACCTTTTTTTTCAATGCAACCTTTTTCCATGCCCTTTTATTGCCTTTTGTCTTTTAAATATGTTTCCAAGTTGAAGCCAATGTGGGGATTCTACCTAAGCATGATAAATAGTGCCCACCTTGACTCTACTTTGGTCACATCACGCTTCCCCAAGTTGAAGTAATGTGTGGGAATTCTACCTAAGCATGAAAAACATTGCCCACACATGCTCTACCTTGGTTGGCATTTTGTGTTAATTATTTTTCACAGGTCCCATTAGTTTCTTATGAGAGACATCTCATTGTCCTCGAGATCCCTGGGAGAGCATCTAGAAGGTTCATATTTTTCTTTTATCTTTTTCCAGCTATAATCCTCTGGGCCTTCAACCCCTTCTTCCCATGAAATGAGGGAGAATCCCTTCTTGGGTCAATACACCTAAAAATCCCAAAAGTTAAGGAGAAGAGGGGATGAAGTGTGGAAAGTGACAAGTATGGTCGGGAATGACATGATTTCCTATTAAGGGGACCCCCAATAGAAAACCTATCCCCAAGGGTGATCACTTACTAGGGCACAACGTGAACCACCAAGGTAAAAGAAGGCAACGAACATAATTTCCAAGCAGACGTTACATAATTAAAAGCAGTTTAAAATGAAACCAACTCAAATGCCTCAAATATTGAAATGAAACTCACCATAATACATGGCTTGTACCTCATGGAGCAAGACCCAATCTCTTTCGTAAGCCAACTGATGTGGTGGATATCCTCATGATGAACCTGAGACTATGGTGGAGAGGTGGGTCTCTATCTGTGCAAGTGGACATTGTTGGTCAAGTTGTCTCTCAGTACTCCATGTCTGTAACCTGAAGGCCTCATGAAATCATCTCCTTAGTTATCCCTAGGAACTTGGGATAACACTTTCAATCACCACCTCACAACATGCAACCAATGCTTTAGTTATAATCATAACATCATCATCTCTTAGAAAAGAATCCATATGCTAATTTTCACATGTCATCATGAGAATACCACACCATTATCATCACAACATCCTGAATAATAAGACGCCACATGTTCACGCATTCCATCATAAAAACATCTCATCATAAAAACTACATGTAATTACCACATTCCATCACATCATGAAATATTATCATATTATTATAACATGAACATATATTTATCAAAGATATAACATTACATCAACATAATAAATGCAAGTACATGTGAACATAACATCATATGATTATCACAAGGTTCTTAAGATAACATAACATCATGAATATGATAATCATCTCAACATGTAGGAAATGTAGACCAATAAAACACCATGGACTTTCTTATCACAATTCATCAACAAAATCAAATTCACTAGCCTACATGAATATATAAATAATGACTACCAACTATTACATTTAATGCAAGAATATCATCAAACATCCATCTAGGATATGCTTTTGGTTAAGTTTGTTAGTCTCGGTTGGGTCATCAATACTATCAATGCCATGTTCTCATTAAGATACTAATTGTTTTGCGATTATCATTTCCTCTTCTTTCAACAAGTAGTTTGACAATTTATGGGGTAGGTATAGTCACCCTATTAGTATGATAAAGTTTTTATATATTTTCCTTATTTTAGTACATTGTTAAACTTTCAAGTAAGCCTCAACTTCAAGAGCCACATTCTCTAAGAACGTATTATCCCCCCCCATAGTAAAATTTGGTGAATTTCAACACTAAGCTATTATTGCATGCCTTAAATTGTCAATATCAAAATTAAATTGATTAGTCTTGTTTATCTTTTGACCATTACCCAAGGATCTTATGTCACCTTTTATGGCTAAAGACTAGGTCATCATTATTTAAGTTTTTTGTCGTTCTTAATCCACTTGCATGAAGGAATGCTTAATCCGTAAGGATTTATATGTCACATGTAATTAACATTGTTTACATTTAGAAGGATTAGCTCTCCTAATCCAAATACACAACTAGTCACTGGAATATGGGATTTTTACTCTTTATTCTATGTTTTAGTTTCTAAGACTCAACCTATCACATGGTCTACTTATTTTGCCTCTGAAGGTCTATAACTTTGAAGTAGACAATTTATATACCTAAACATTTAAACCATAACCTTTTCCCTAGTCTACAACCAGTTGCACATGCTCTAGTTCACTAATTCCTATCTTGACACCTTAAAATTATATGAGCCACGTCCCTTAATCATCCTTCAAATTTCTCAATCCACTTATCAATATCATTAAGATAGCTTGCCACTTGAGAGGGACACCCCTTCATTATCCTACAAAAATTAACCTTATGCTTTTAAAATTTTTCATAGTTCCCTTAGCACTTCAATGCTATCTATTACATATACACTTTAAGGGAGTCATATGAGCTTTAATTAGATGCTCCAATCCTAGAATTTTCATACTATTTTTATTCAAATTAGGCACCCTACTAAACTATCACTAATTTTTGACTGAACATTAAAGATATTATCCCATCTAAATTTGGGATGGAAGGGTTTCTACAGGGGTTAGCAGGGCCCTAGTGATAAGTGGCGCGGTTCAGGGGCATGACATAAGAAGATGTACAACATTATTCAACTCGTCGACTATTCCTATGATAACCTAATGGAAGATATAATTTTTTTGATTCCTTGCGTATGCATAGACCTCACCCCTGTGTCATATCAAAAGGATGAAGCCTTGATTGCATCATCTAGCCTTTATGGAAAGTTTTGGGATGTGAGGGGGCCTAACATTGTTATCTCTTGCATATTTGTAGACCCTTCGGAATATTTGCGTCAAAAGAATGGCCAAATCATTGAAGGGCCTATGGGAGATAAAATTGGTGAAGTATTTGGTGAGAGTGGAGTTTTTTTGAATGCTCAGTCTCACTCCATTTCATGCCATGCTAGTTCTACCTTGAAACCTCAAGTAGGATTTTGTCAAGATTATGTAACTTCTTTAGGGTTTATTGGCAGTACGTTGGTCTTAGATGATTTTAAGGGTGGAGGATTACTGTAGGCGAAGGGAAATCCGAGCTAAAAATACATAAAGGTGGTAAATTTGAAGGGAGTTGGTGTGTTACTGGTGGTCGGGAAGGACTTTTAGGTCTGCCAAATTGCAGATTTGGAGGAATAGGTGATCATTGGTAAATTTTCTAGAAGGAGGGTTTCGATGGGGACCTTAAACTCCTGGATGCAAAATGCGTGGTTTCTTGCCCTGTCTTATGCACCGATTACCCACCTCTTGTCTAGGGGTTTGATTGGCTTTATCTTCTGCTCTAGGGAAGATGGGATGAAAATACTATCGACTTGATGGTACTGGGACAAGAACTTGCTCTATGTAAAACCCTAACACCCTTTATTCGATGCTTGAGAGGAGGTGGTGTTTGGTTAACCCACTTGGAACAAGTTACCTAATTTTCCACTAGAATTTTGGTTTGACTCTAGTTTGAAGGCCATTTGAGGGGTGTCAAGGAACTTTATTTCT
The DNA here is from genome assembly GCA_009831015.1 of Picea engelmannii. NCBI lineage: Eukaryota > Viridiplantae > Streptophyta > Pinopsida > Pinales > Pinaceae > Picea > Picea engelmannii. The sequence goes on from ML776844.1 coordinate 713,498, forward strand.
ACCGATGAAAGTTATAAATCTTGTAGCAATAGACCCATGGCAAAAATCTTGGTCGAATTATATCCTTTCCAAGGTATGTTTGAATCCATGGAGGTGGTGGTGGGGGATTGAGCATATACTTAGATTTTGGACTATTTAAACATTCCTTTTAGGTGTGTTCATTTCCATAGGGTTGGTCATATCTTGTCTGATTGTGAGTATAAATTTCAAAAGAAATATTTAGGGAAAGAACTAGTGGAGTTGGGTGTTAGGGTTTCAAATACAAATCTTGCTCAAGAGTTCAAGGGTTTGTTGGAGATAAAAATGACTCCAAAGGAAGGGGTAGGAGTGACACATAGTTCGATTCATGGGCTAGAAAAGAAGGGTTTGTCGACTAATCTATTGATTTGTGATATTTATATTCCTATGTATGCTGGCATTCAACACCAAGACGAGAACCAAGATCTCTTAAGTCACTTTTGGAACGACTTGGACATCATGTCGTCCTAGTGGGGCAAGTTGGAGGAGCTTTGGTATAAGGGCCTTACATCACTTCATGAAACATGTAAGTCAATTCCTATGGAAATCCCTAAGCCGAGTTCTCTTTTTGTTCATTTAGTGTATAGTGTGCTTCCTCGGGGTAATGGGTTTGTTCCTAGCCCTCCTACACGGATGGTGTAGAAGCTTTGTCAATATGAGGTGAGGGAAAGTGGCTCTTTTACTGTTGGTCTATCTAGGGACTTCAATCCCTTCCTTATGCAACCCTGTGTCCCCCATAGAGACTCTATCCCTAGTTCTCCCTCAACTTCTTTGGTCAGGGAACCTTACCTCTTGAGATCAAGGCATACTTCTCATAGAATGGGTGTTAAAGTGGGATTGGGGTTTAATGGCCATATGGAGTTGAGTCCTTCAAAAGAGGGTCACAAATCTATGCTCAAGCATGCATAGGATAAATCTACTCACAAAATATTCCAGGGAAGATAATGCCTTATTGTTGGGGTCCTTAGAGGAATTTCCCTAAAGGCAAGTGCCTCATCAAGTTAATGTTGGTTAATATGAGGGGCCTTGGGGGGAGGGACAAAAAACTATCCTTGAAGAGGTTTGTGGTAGTGGAGATTTCATATGTAGTGCTGATTCAGGAAACCATGGCGTTTAGTGCTCCTATTATTGCAGATTTGGTGAAGAGGTTCCTGGGTTGGGAATTCAATGGATTAGATTTTGACGAGGGATCAAGGGGGATAATTTCTAGGTTTTCATCAAATTTGACCCTAATTAATTGTTTCTCTATTCCGTGATGTCTTTGTACATAATTTTATAGTAATGAGTTGGATTTTACTACGACCCTTCTCAACTTATATGAGCCATATGAGAGTAAGGAGACATTTTGGGATAAGTTGTTTGCATCAAAATGTATTCGTACTGATAACCTTATCATTGGCAGGGGATTTTAATATTACTATAAGAAGAGAGGAAAGTTGGGGCACTTATTCACGTGAATAAAAGCATGCAGGTTACTTTCTTGATGAGTTTGAATTGGTAAGATGGATTTTTGTAGAACTTGTTTAGATTATTCCAACCTAGAGTAACAATCGAACTGGATATAATGTAGTATCCAAGAGACTAGGCTGGTTCCTTTCCCATCACCGTCTCCTTCATAAAGTTGGCATATATTGGTATTGGGTTGGAAAGGTTCATTTCTCATATCACTATCCATTTTTTTTGGAAATTAACAAAGCCAGTGGAAATCCTTGTGCTCCTTTTAAATACAATCCCAATAGGTCTGAAGTGGAGGAGTTCCATAACCTAATTTAGGATAATTGGATTTTTTTTTAGGAAGATTAGGATGCTCCAACCAAATCCAAGTTTGTCTCTACACTCTGCCTTCTTAATCAAAATTTCTCCCTTTAGTCTAGGGAAATGAGAAAGGCAAGAGACAAGACACTTAAGGAAATTGAAGATGATATTGACAAACTCTATGAAACAAATCAGGGTACTATAGTATCTCAAGTCATTTTGGAAAAGTGTAGGACCTTGGAATCTCTTTTAGCTAGGATCCTTCTTGAAAAATAAAAATCTTGACAATTAAAGAGTAGGGCATTATGGATTGCTGTTGGTGACCAAAACACCAAATTCTTTCAAAAATTTACAAAATTTTGGAAAAAATATAATACCATTTGGGAGCTAGTTGATTCTAGTGGTAATCAAATATGAGGCTTCTTGGACTTGGCTTCTTTGGGGGTGAAACACTTCAAAACCCTATTTAAGGAACATGAGTAGACTAAGATGGGGGAAATACTTAAGGTTATTTCTTATTTCCCGAGGCTTGCCAATGAAGAGGACAATTGTATCTTGGTCAACAAGTTGATGAGAGATGAACTTCTTACTATCATTTCCTAAGTTTAAAATGGACAAGAGTCGTGGGCTAGATGGTTGGAATGAATTTTTTTTTGAATACTTCTTCGATGTAGTAGGAGATGATCTACTACAGGTGGTGCGTTGGATTACTGAGAGGGGGGGGGTGAATCAGTAATGAGCAATTTATACTTCTTTTAACCACAATTTATATTCCTTTAAATTATTCAACAATGTTCATCAATTCACCATCAATATATTATTTCATCATACACATTAACATCCATTAGTGCATAATAATCAATAATAAACACATCCACATAATATGTAGTACCAAAATATTTACGTGGAAACACAATGCAGGAGAAAACCACAGAATGCTTTTCTTATATGTCAAAGAATTACATTCAAGGAAGCACCAAATTCCAATTCTCCATCTCCAACCGGAAGGAGGCTCCAACCCCCTATTTTCTTAGGCTCCAACCCGAAGGAAGATCCAACTCCCTAATTCTATGGCTCCAACCACCTAGTTCTTAGGATCTAACCTGAAGGAAGCTCCAACTCCCTGATTCTCTGGCACCAACCAAAAGGAGGATACAAACCCCTTTCCTTACCCCGTCCAACTGCCCTTAAATATAATGTCAAATGTGAACAACCTGTCACTGTCATTGAATAAATCGCTGCCACTATCACTTTGTCACTACCAACCTGTACCAACACTTTGTTACAACCTGTACCAACCTTCTTCAAATATTTCCTACAGATCCATGACCTGTCTATACTGCAACACATGGATGCCTGCGACTTTTTTAATGCAACTCGTAGATGTCCGCGCCTCTCTTATCTGCAACTCGTGGACTACTATAGAATCCTTCCAGTTTCACTGTCACTTTCTTTGTTTCTGTCAAACTGTCACTGTCATGTCAACCTGTACCAACAACCTGTACCAAACAAGCTATACCAACTACCTGTACCAAACAATCTATACCAACAACTAGTACCAAACAATATGTACCAATAATATCATTAGCCAAACCAGATCTAATCACCAAGACCAATCACCAAAACAACTCTCAACCATATGCATAATATCACCAGGATGTGCATCAAACAATACTACTCACAACAACTCATAACCATCACTGATACATGCCTCTACAAATCATGTAGCAATCACAACCAAGTGCACACCTATATCACAACAAGTGCATCAACTATGCACAAGAACATACTCCAAGCTAACCAACAAAGGGATTATAGCAATACATTATACCATCCATAAACTGAAGACCATAAACCCTTACATCAAACCATGTGCCAAAACTTCATTGTTATATAGCCTTAAAAATGTACCACTCATAATCCAATCATATACCAAGACTACTAACAAATGCCTCTCACAATGCACCACAAGTTATGTCAATAAACCAAGCTAAGTGAACCAACAATATCTGCCTTAACTCATACTCTACAACAAATACCATACATCCAAAAGGGCATAAACCAAACCTCACAAAGTCATGCCTCAAGTATGCTCCACAATATCACTAGGATATAACCTCATAAACATATAGACTTACCTTTACACTCTGTAACTGACCCGATGCCTCAAATCTCAGATCAACAAACCTACAATCTCTTCTCAGATCCTGCAACCTGGAACATGTATCTTCCTCCTTTCCCTTTCTACAGATACACAGTTTTCTTTTCTACATCTCGTGGGTATCAATGCTTTCCTCCACTATGGCTCGTGGATTTCCATGCTTCTCTATGCACGTGGCTTGTGTATAACCTCTGAAATCCCGTTTCATTCACTTTCTCTGCAACTATGAAAATTCGTTCCTTCAAACCTTTGTTGCCTCAGACCTACACTTTCTCATATTTGTCAATGTATACCTGCAAATAACCTTTCACAAAATAGATATTCAATAATGTTCAATAGGTAGGTAGGTGAAAATAGGAGTCCCTTGATCTCTTATTTATACTTTGCCAAGTGCCTTCCTCTAGAAGTTTCCTTGTAACTGTTTTACCCCTTTCTCCATATTCTAGGGCTAACCCAATTTCTTGTTGCAACTAACTTTCCTTAATTAGTCAACACATAACTCCTTTACCCTTCTTGTTGCAACCACTTCATTATTGCATTCATTTCTTTTACAACCACTTTGACTAGGGAATCTTCTTTATGAATTTCTAGAATCTTTGACTTCTTGTTGACCTTCTAGGGGCTTGTAGATTACTCTAAGGGGTTCTCCAACTTCTCAAATCCATATCTCCCTAACCGTGAGGAACTATGTGACATACCACATATCACCGAAAACGACATGACGTGCACTATCCATCCATGATAGTCTTACCTACAAATTCAATGATCTTCATGCCTTTATACCTTGAACAAACTCCGGTCCCTTACCCATACCTTTGTGTTACCAGACTTCGCTACCAGACTTCTCCAAAGGTTGACATCAATCTCCAACATCACTATCCAAAGGTTGACATCAATGACAACCAACTGTCTAAACCAACTATCCAACATGGTGGAAGAAATCCGTCATTCTAGAAAATGTTGAGCAACATCAACTCAACATTCATTGCACTAATTCCTAAGGTGGATTATCCCTCTTATTTTGATGACTTTAGGTCAATAGCCTTATGCAATTATCTCTACAAAATTATTTCCAAGCTGATTACAGTTAGGTTAAAACCAGTGCTATCCAAAATCATCACTTCTGAACAATTTGGTTTACTAAAGGGATGTTTAATCCACGAGGCCATTGGCTCGATGCAAGAAGGAATACATACAATCAAGACTTAAAGGCACTCTGTCTCGATGAACAAACTTGATCTTTCAAAAGCCTATGATTGGGTATCATGGCTCTATTTTAGATTTCTGCTATTACGTATTTGTTTTGACCTTCCTTTGGTCAAATGGATACTGAGTTGTGCGTCTTCCGTTACCTTTGTTTTTCTAATAAATGGATTGGGTTCCCCCTTTTTCAAATATACTTGGGGGATTTGGCAGGGTTATACCTTGTCCCCATACCTTTTCCTCCTAATAACAGATGTTCTTAGTAGGGAAATTGCTGAGGCAAAAAGAGTGAATAGATTCTGGGGTATAAGAATGGGCATATCTAAGAACCTTACCCATTTCATGTTTATGGATGATGTTTTGATTTTTTTCTATTGCCTAGAAGTTGATGGCAGGATTTTAAAGGAAAATTTGGACCTCTTCTGTGATGCTACAAGTATGGTCATAAATATCATTAAATCTTCCCTTTATTTTCCGGAAGTGGAGGATGGTATTAGGCATAATTTGAAAAATCTATTCAATTTCCTCACCCATGACATGATGGAAGGGATCAAATACCTTGATTATATCCTCAAGATGAATAACTATGGTATCGCATACTGGAAAGGGTTGTTGTCCATGATTGAAAGAAAAATTAACTTTTGGTGCAATAAATGGATTTCACGCGGTGGTAGGTCAGTTCTCATAAAATTAGTGATTGAGGCCATTTCGGTATACTGACAACTTTTGGCCCTTATTCCAAAAGGTATTCTCAGTTTCATTAGGAAATTTTGTTTTAACTACTTTTGGAAAGGCAACTCCGAACACTTGGGCTCCCACCTAGAAAATTGGAAATGCCCTTCCAAGCCTAAATGTTTTGGAGGATGGTGAATAAAAGATATATCTGCCATTGGGAAAGCTTTAGTAGTAAAATCCTTGTGGGTGTTCTTGATGTGTGATAGTTTATGGATAATAATTCTAATTGATAAATATATTGAACTCGTATAATCCTGTATTGGATTCACTGGAGGTAGAAGCTAACCCACAATGTCTCAAATCAATAGCGAACCTTTGTACTTGCTTTCCCTATAGTTGGGTGCTTCCTGGCCTAGAAAGTTAGTTCAAGCACTCAAGTTCAGATTAGGATAGATGTAATCTTTGGTTGTGGTGTTAGCATCTTTCTTCTCGAGGAACTTGTGTCTCGGTTTTGAGAGATCAATCGATGTACACTTAAAAAAGTAGGTGATGTTGTTAGTTTTCCCATATGGAGTTAGGGGTGGTTATCTGCAACAGATTTTAATATTGGCACAACATGGAATCATCACAAGGATAAATTCACAACATAACTCAATAAGGCTCATATCAGACTATTGGATTCAAATGTCAAATTGAATTGGTCATACAACAATACAAGGGGTCATTACTCGATAAAAGTAGGCTATTGGGCCATGTAGAATTCATACAACAATCTTGCACAATGGTTGTTCAAAAAATTATGGAAAATAAAGGTACCTATGAAATGCATCCTATTTTTTTGGATTGTACTCAATGGAAGAGTACGACATGAGATAGATGTAACATTGGAATAAGATAGGGCCGAGCTGTTGTTACTTATGTAAAAGGAACAAAGAAATAAATCTTCATTTGTTCCTTGAATGCTTATTTACTCATCAAGTTTGGCAATAGATCGACAACCATTTGGGCATGGATTATCTATGGGATAATGAATCTATGACCTTCATTGAAGGACTTCACAATTCTTCCAATTATGGTTGCTTGGGGGATCTAGTTGGCTCAGAATGCATGTATCTTTGAAGATAAATGTTGTCCATGTTTTAAAGTGTCCCACCAATTTTGGTCTCTTCTATCATACTACAAGTCCATGCAAGCCATATCAAAGCCTTGAATGGTAGGAGATATTGCTATCAATAAAAATGTTCCTTGGGTATTTTTTGATGGTGCCTACCAGGGGTTTCGGTTTTCACTTACATTTCACAGAAGTTCAATATGTATTAGGAAAATCCAATCTAGGCCAGGGCACAAACAATTAGGGTGAGTTTGATGCTCTTTTTTGCCTTCTCACACTACAAGGAAAACACCTTGTAGCAACGGTTTTTATGGAACCTGTTAGCGTCAGAAGTCACTCTTGGATTGCTTGCAGGAGCAGAGCCCGACACCCATTAGTTTAATGTCACGATTTGTTTTAAAGGGATGATCAAATGGAGGTAAGACTCAAGGAAATATCATTCTAACTCAAGGACTGGGTCTGGTATGTAAATAACCAAGGAGGTCTAGAATCCTAACTTCAACCAGTGGGTTGATTAAAAGATGATCAGGTGGAAGAATTAGTAGGAAGAGTGAACAAACAACTTGGGCAATAGGCTTTCGACAGTTTGCAGAAGAAAGACTCTGAAAGCAAGATTCGCTTGGTTCAGGGTCTCAAGGAACTGAAAGGGGACTTGACTGGATCCTCCAATTCCAAGTCACTCAGCGCTGGGGAAACCACAAGAACTGATTAGAGATAGTGCAGCTATTATAGTGATCCATTACAACATCATCCTATAAAACTACAACTCGACTGGATCCTCCAATTCCGAGCTGCTCTAACACAGTGTAAACAGATACATGAAAGAAACTGGCATTCATAAGGCAAGAAGTCTCAAAAGCTCATACATAACCAGAGCAACAATGCTTCATTAAAACTTTACAACCGGGAGCTCAGCTCAACCATTGATGCTTACAAAATGTGAGAAAACTTCTCTAAATACTTAGAGCAAAAACATAGAAGCCAATTCGAGACATCGCATTGAAGACATTACGTCTGCATGCTTACTGCACCTGCAGTCTCTGGACAGTCCTGAACTTCAGTCATACGCAATCGCGCTCCAAAAGGACTTGTGAATGAATTGACAAGCTTACAGTCATTTCTGGACTTTCCATTTATGGTGGAAACGATGTCCAACCACCATCGACTACTGCAATAACTGTTTCATTTGGATCGGGAAAGGCCATGGTCGACTCTGTACCTACAGGACATGGGGGCCTTCTCATTCTGCCATTCGGATCTGCTCGGAGAATTTATGGCGAGACTAGCGGGTAGACATGGAGGCCGTCGTGATGACTGGAGGACTCGACGTGAAGTGGCGAATGGACAGTGATCAGGTAGGGGTGACTTTGCATGCTTGGTGTGGATATGAGATGAGGAGAGGCCATGTGGATGGATGTGGTAGAAGGAAAGCGATAGGACAAATGCAAGTGGCAGAATCCATGGGTTTTGAAGTATATGAGCCAGGTGGAGGAACACAGGGGCCGGGAAACTGTGGTTGGCATGACACGGGGATATGACGTGGTGGAAAGGGATAGGTATGTGATGAGGTTTCGGGGTTTCAGGATTCGCGAGTTTGAGATGCGCGAACTCCTTGCCTCCGGGATCTCYGATTTTTTGATTGCCGATGCGCCTTCCGTGCTAGCCCTTTGACTAGGCCTTGGKCCAAGCGACCACTATCATATGCCCTCGACCATACTTTCCATCRGGATTTCGCGGCTTGCGGTGTCAACAAACACGCATCCTCCGGACTCGCGATTTCCCGAAACCCAATGGCTCATGGCCGTTGACCTGTCAATGGTCCGCTTCCTGTCGCGAAAGCCTGCCACCTGTCCTTCATGATTGATAGTTGTTCCATGTCGATCGGGAAATCACGTATCGCGATTCTACGATGCATAAAATTCTCGCTCCCGGGATCTTCGATATCCCGATGGCTTCAAGTTCCCCGATGGGCGCTTCCCTATCGGGACTTTCCTACTGGTGCCGATCTTTCGCCACACGTCCTTTCCTAAACAGACGGTCTGGATCTCTTTCACTGCTTCTCATGTCCATGATCAAGCTCTCTTGTTTAACTCGGTCCCCAAGCAGATTTCTTCTGTGTGCTGCGCTTGGGCATCTATCGCGCAATCCTGCGGACGCGCATACCTTTGTTCCCCGATACCACAATTGTTGCTAACAAAACCTCCCCGAAAAATTACCCCTTCTCTGTTTATAGCGGAGGTGGGAAACTAGAGGTTTTTTCACTGGTGCTATTGTAAGACACATGTGCATCAATGCACACATAAAGATAATGCCTTGGTGTCGATATTCCAAGACGCACCATTAACTACTATAAACAAAATAAAATAAAAAGTAATGCTCCACTCTAAACAAAGTGTGCTAATGCACATAATCATTCCACCACGGTGTGCAACAACGTGACACCCCAGTGCGTAAGACTGTGTAGCGCACCGAGATATGGTAAAATAAAAAAAAATCACCATGCTGATTTTCATTGTTACACCTCATTCTATGCTTCCAACGTCTCAGACAGGCACTGATTCCCACTCTCCTTCCACGATCGCCTTGTTTACAATGCTCTACAGTCAGTTCAATATCTCCACCAGTAGATTCCACACATCTCAAAATTTTTGAAAATATCGTAAATTTTCATTTATTCTTTATGATGCAACCATGGCTCCTCATGATAGAAGAGACCAAGAAAATTGTTTATTATCTTGTTATTTGTATTTTCATTGCACATATTTTTTAGTTTTTATTTAATTCCACGTGGTGCATTTAAACGCTTCAGCTTGCCTGTGTCATGTGTATTTACTGAAAGCACCAACTGTGGTGCGTATATGATAAATAAACGAACCAGATCCATTCACGGAATGACATCGTGAAAATGTTGAAAAATAAACAAAGAGTCATGTCTTCCTGGATGCTCATTTCTAGTGCATTATAAAACACAATGCACCATTAAAGAAAATGTCGGTTCTCCAAGATAAATGGAGCATTGGTGTGTTTCATTAACCTATCACACCGCCTAAATTTTTAGATGGAAAATTTGGTCTGGCGGTGAATCAATATCCAACAAATGCACTGGTGCTATATACATCAAGGAACCAACCCAAATATACAACATTTTAACATATCGATGCATCCCATAGGACACACCATAACCGGTGCGTTACATTTAACCAAACACATTGTTAAGTTTTTTTCCTAAAAAAAAATAACTTGGTGGTGCGCTTAGTTACATACAACTCACTAGGATGTTATTAGTTACAAATAACGCACTAGGATGTTCACATCGTGCCACCGAACCAAATATTTAATAATTTATCTGAGCGTTACGTCTTATAGAATGCTTCGTTACCAATGCGCTCCAAAAGACAATGCACCGCTATAAGATGATGGTGCTCCACATAATGTAGATGAATGGTTCTTTCCATATAACAACCAGCACCACATTATTTGCCACATAAAAATTTAACAAATCAATGCATTTTGTAGAACCAACTGCATCACTTCGCATAAAAAATAGTAAAATAACATAGTGGTGCATCTTGTAGGACACCCTATAAACATAGTGTTAGAGAATACAATGCACCACTAAATACATATCTATGCTTGAATAGCCATGGATCACTGGTGCATTAGATGTAGCACATCGATTAATGGTGCTATGTTCCTGATATAACACACCTGTCATGGTGTGTGTTAACTATTGTAATAACACCAATTATTTTTTCACATTTATTCTCAAATACAAATTAATTTTGGTTTTTGGGGAATACAAAATAATTATATATATGCATGTTTTATAATTTCAATTTGTTTATCTATATATGTGTGCCTAAAAATAATTTTATGTGAATCATAGATGATGTTGATGAAGAGCGCAAGAGAAACAACCAGAAGAAAAACAACTTAATTCATAAACTACGTATGCAAACCTCCACAATTAAATTTCGCGGAGGTTTTTCTTTGTGGAGGAAAAAACGGAGGTCACTCTTCAGTGCCTCTCATAATTTAGCGCAAGAAATCGATCCTTTGCCACTACCTTAGTGATCTGGCTTGCATCTCCTCCTTTGTGGGTCACTAGAATTTCTCTAAGATACCATCCTTGTCATTCCTATAGCCATAATATGAACTGGAGTCAATTCACTTGTAGATATCATACCTAGACCTCCTCATCTTCACCTTGAGGGGGCTTATCGAATATCTCTTTGAGGCAGTGGAGGAATTTCATAGCCTTGAAGTATCTATAACTGGGGCCCTTTTTGGTGGCACCAGGAACATCAACTCCATAACCTTCCAAGTCTGTCATCTTGGCCCCTACTTTGGTATAATTAGGATTGCCAAGCTCTACGATGAAAACTTCCCATTTCTCCTTTTGCACGATCATCAAGAAAGGAACCCTAGTGGATGTCTTAATTATAATACTTTGTCAACCTCAAGAATGACCTAAGTCCCATATTGTATATTTAATAGAATTTGAGAAGCACATTTGAAAAAAAACCGATGATCCATAAGCTTCACTAACATGCCTTATCGTTGAATATTAAGCATTTCCTTGGCCTCAATATGCTCCTCCATGAGATCGTCACTCATGTATTTACTAAGAAGCTCATGTTTCTTCTTCTCCACAACCATTCTATCGATTTCTCATCTAGAAGGGGCACATGGGCAACAAACTCTTGCTCTCTCTGTTGTTGGATTCCCTTGTCTTGGTCTCCCATTTCTTTTGTCACATCCTCCTCTTCCTCGAACATGAACAACTTAATGAAAACGACCTCCCCACTCTTGATCATCAACTTGACCTCCCTCTTTATAGACTCGATCCTCTGCCACTCCCTCAATGCTATGTATTGCATCTCCTTCTCCGAGGGCTGCTCGAATCTTTCAAAGATACCGTCCTCATCATCCTTGTAGCAATAATAATTGGAATCAATTTTCTTATAAATATCATACCTAGACCTCCTCTTGTTCACCTTGAGGGGCTTATCAAATATCTCTTTGATGTCGGGGAGGAATTTCACAACCCCACTTGTTCAATTGGTTGCTGGAACATTGTAACATGCCATCTTCCAACAATCAATTGTACAAGGAGGGATGGGAAATTCCTCCCCAACTTCAAAGAAATATTTGAGGAATTTTTCAGCCCCACTTGTACAATTGGTTGCTATAAGATTGTAACATGCCATGTTCCAACAATTAATTGTACAAAGTGGGGCTGGGAAATTCCTCCTCGACGTCAAAGAGCTATTGAATAAATTTCGCAACCCAACTTGTACAATTGATTGTTGGAAGATTATAACATGCCATCTTCTAGTAATCAATTATACAAGTGGGTTGTGAAATTCCTCCTCGACATTAAACAACTATTCAATAAACCCATGAGGTGAATAATATGAGGTTTAGGTATGAAATTTACAAGCAAATTGATTCCAGTTATTATGGCTATAGGGATGATGAGGATTGTATCTTAGAGAAAGTCAAGTGGCCCGCAGAGGAGGAGATGCGGGCCGGAGTGCTAAGCGAGTGGAAAAGGATTGAGTTTATGAAGAGGGAGGCTAGATTGATGGTCAAGAGCAGGGAGGTCACTGCTATTAAGCTGATGTTGTTCGAGGAAGAGGAGGTTGTGGTAGAATAAATGGGAGTGCAAAACAAGGGAAACTAGCAACAAAGAGAGCAAGACTCTGTTTCCCATGTGACCCTTTCGGATGAAAAATAGATCGAGTGCACGGTTGTGGAAAATAAGAAACAAGAGATTCTTAGTAAATACACAAGTGAGGATCTCATGGAGGAGTAGGTCGAGGCCAAGGGAATTCTTAATATTCAACTATAAGGCATGGTCATGAAGCTTATGGATCATCAATTTTTTATTTAAATTGTGCTTCTTAACTTCTATTAAATACACAATATGGGCCTTAGGTAATTTTTCAAGTTGACATAGTACTATAATTAAAACATCCACTAGAATTCCTTTCTTGTTGATTAGGAAAAAGGGACATTGGGAATCTCTGATTGTAGAGATTGATGGTTTTAATTATGCTAAATTAGGGGCCAAGATGATGGATTTGGATGGGAACAAAGTTGATGTGCCCGGTGCCACTGACAAGGACCTCGATTACAAATATGTCGGGATTGAAAAATTCCTCCCCGATGTCAAAGAGCTATTCAGTAAGCCTTTCAAGGTGAATAAGAGGATGTCTATGTATGATATTTACAAATGAATTGACACCAATTATTATGGCTTATATAGGAATGATGAGGATGATATCTTGAAGAAAGTTGAGTGACATCCAGATGAGGAGATGTGAGCCAGAGAACTGAGAGAGTGGCAGAGGATCGAGTCCGTGTGCTAAATTATGATAGACACCGAAGAGTGATCGCATGCGCAAAGAAAAACCTCCAAAAAACTTTAAGTGCAGAGGTTTGTATATGTACTTTGTCAATTAAATTGTTTATTAGTGCATTTTTACGTAACAATCACATTGGTGCGCTATAAACAACATAACACACATGCATATTTTGTTTTTTCATATCATGTTGATGTTTTGGTTTGATTTATAAAATGTATTATGAGTACGCTAATTATTTCTCTGTTTTTAAATTAAATTTGAGATGTATCACTCATTATAATTTAGAGTTTCCATATAATGTTTAACTTTTGTTTTATGAAATCGTTTAATTTGGATTGGGATTGCAAAAAGTTATAACCATTAATACAATATGATATTTAATTTCTCTTCAAGGTGAATTGTTTGTTGCCCAATAAGATACAATATGTCGATTAAACATGTTTACAAAGAAAACAACATAAATATGATGAGTGAAATGATTGTGATTTGAATAATTATAATGTTTTTCTCATATATTGTAATAATAATAGTAACTTTATGATGTAATTATTTACTAATAACAATAATGCAAAGTTTATTAATTTTTATTATTCAAAGATTACAAGAGAAATCTATCATATAATAATAATATCAATAATCTGTTTTTAAGGTCATGGCCAAGCCATACACTAAATTGGTGTACGAGACTCCTTTGTTTATGGGACAAGGGACTCCCTTTGTGTAGGGATTTGACTGCTAAAGTCTACGGGGGTATACATATTCTACTCCCCTCTGGATTTGAGCATGTGACATTCAAGGATAAAACACATGTTCTTAACCATTAGGTTTGTATTATTATAATCATTTACTAAAATCACAATTATTATATTTAATTTTCCAAATATTTTATTAATTTATATGATTCAACTATTATAATATATCAAATTTATTTAATTAAGTTTAAATTATTAAATATAAAGAATATATAATAATAAATTTTGATCTATACACTTTCGATGAAATAGTTTTACAATTTTTAACTCTATTACCAACTTTATGAATCTTCTACTAAAAAAGGTATGTAAAAGTATGTAAGTATTAGTTGAATCCTCTATTTGTTTATGTGGTTCATGACACCAGATATTGGTGCCCTCTACATCCACGGATAACCCACCCGAAATCCGCGAGAGAACATGGGGAGGCCGAGCATTTTCGGATATTGGGGGCTCAACAACAAGAGCATCTTATAGACCCATTAAGGGCACACCATGTCTCTCATAAGGAATTGACCCTGGGTAGGGAGGGTAACAATCATTCCTCCCAACCACCCAAGCTACATCCAATGGACAATTGAATCTTCTATCATAAAAGTTCATGCTAAGTATTGCATTTCGTTGATTTTGGATCAACATGTATGTAAATATTGATTTGGTTAATGAATGGAACAATTAATTTGAATAATTACTCTTATGAAATACTGTTTTTTCATTTATTTGATTGACAACATTATAATAATTGTTCATAATTAAATTTATAATTGTTATATTTTAAAAAATGTTATTTAAAAATTATAATTAAATAAATTTATTTAATTAAATTTAAATTATTAAATATGAAAACAAAATCATTAATAATAATAAATTTTAATACACACAATTTGCTTTAAATGACTATGATTTTTTGCTCTACCATCAACTTTATGAATCTCCTCATAAGGAAATGTAAGTATTAGATTCGGTTCGTGAAAACAATAATTAATTAGTTAAGGTTAAAAGAATAATAAATTAAATTAATTTTATATTAATATTTAAAAATATAAAAAATATTAATAAAACTCAATAAATAAAATAAACAAAAGTCCTTGTGTAGAAGTTATAGGACTTATTACATAACACTACCTCTGTTGATAATTTGGGGTGTTTGGCTTGCACGAAACACACACATTTTTAAGGAGGTTTCTATAGCACCAGAAATCACTACTCTTAAAAGTCTAGCCATATACTCCTCTTACTCACCCACTGTTGGGAAAGTCAAGACTATAATTATTTAGGAGGAATCCATTGAAAAAACAAAACCTTGGGGATTTTTCGATGGAGCTTCCCAAAATAATATAGGTGGGGGAGGACGTATTTTATATCTCTCAAAATCTCACTACTTTACCCTGACTTATGGATTTGGAATGAGAACAAACAATTTTGTCAAACTGATGAGCCCCAAACTACTCATTGCCTTGGCTCTTGAAAATAATTGTAAAATGCTTATTATCTATGGAGACTAAAAAAATGTCATAAATTGGATAAATGGCACTCAAAGATGCACAAATATCATACTTGCTAATATAGTAGTAGACATCAAATCCTTACAGACTGCTTTTGATTCTATTACCTGCCATCATGTGTATAGGGAAATAAATGAAGAAGTGAGTTGGAGGTCGAAAGAAGGTGCACACTTGGACATGGGCCTATGGAAAATATTAGAGTTCCTAAATGATCATATTTAGGAACACCCTCATCAAACTTTTATGTGAACTTACTGGACACCTTTTTGTGACTAGACAACCATATACAAAAAGAAACTACATTGTGTATTTTTTGTAAAATCCTAACGGATTTGATAATACAACGAATATAACAGGAAGGAATTCATTGAGCTATGAAGTAAATCCATAGAAAAAACAACTGATATGAATACACTCTGGAAGTGTATCTACAAAATGTAATTTTGTTCTCAACTGATGATATAAAATTACACTTTTTTCCTTGGAAAAAAATAAGTAATAGGACTTAGACCCCATCTGTGATGTAATAATTTTAATATGAAGCCAACCACTTTATAAAACAAAGTCGAATTAAGCAATACATTTACATTAGTTCCATTGAAAATCCAAAAGTACAATTACTCAATCATCTTTTTCTTACGCCCCAAGGAGACGTGTAAAGGTAGTCCCAATGCATGTCATTTTTGATGAGTGGTTCATGGTCTACGGAAGTTATAGATTATTAACAACTCATTATTATGAGACAAACTATGTATTGCATGCACAATAATAAATCTGGATGCCTTCCTTTTCATAAAAAAACTCTTTGTCACTGGAGTGTTTCTTAAAGGAACAATTTGCTCTAACTAATGAGGACCTACAACTATTTATGAACCTTGCAATGTTCCTATGAGTTCGTGGACAACCATTGATATATAACAAGTTTTTCTTGTTAAAGTTTCTAGAAACATAATCATTCATGCACATAATATACATGGAAGTGCTATATTTGTATTTAACAATATTCAAATACTCAGTCCGACTATAAAGAGGACCAGAAAATGGCATAAGTGCTAATGATTGTTTGGGAGGAACAAATACATGTGAAAGGATGAACAAACCAATATTTACAACATCTATTTTAGACTTGGCAATCATATAACTATTACCACAAAAATATAATTTGGTTCCAACCTCGGGCATAGGCATGTAAGATGACCAAGTGTCATACAAAGCTCAATTGTAACACACTTGGTATTTACTTTGCAGATAGGTAGGAAGAAGGAATTCAAGGCTACCTTCCAACAATTGAACATACTTTTGTGTGTACTAGGACATTTTTGCTCTTAGCTCATACAATTTTTTGGATCTCCTAGTAGAGATGTTTTGGGTAGTATTGATATCATACATTGGCACACTAGAACTCTTCGTTGACACAACAAAAGAAGATGACTTGGTCAATTTAGGATGAAACTTAATTGATCTGGCTTCCAACTTTTCAAAAAAAGAGCATATGGAAGTGTTCCTACATATATTTTCTATATCACCTATTGGATTCTTGACCGTAGTGGGAGGTATTAGACCATCAACTTTGGGAATTCAATCATTAACGCAATGGGACAATGTGACACATAGAGGGTTCTTCTTCAATTCTTTACATTTTGAACAACCACATACTACCGAGGTGTTATAAAAAAGATAGAATTCACAGTGTATTACCATTGACCTAGGCTGGTTGTTGGAAGATGAGATATTACAATTGGCATGGTAGCGACAACTGTCCATTTTCATATAACATTTTCCTATGGTATCTTTATCTTGATAAGATCTTGTATCATTTTTGGACTGATGGAATATCCTACACATCTGAACTCGATCCCAAATCATGGTCCTGCAAAATTCAATGAACAATTATTTAAATGCACATGCATAATGACATAAATTCAATCAAATAAATGAATTATAAATAATATCTAGACTTACTTCAAATGATGGGGGAGAACTTGATGAACTTGCAATGTTATGGAATGATATGCAATCTGAAGAATAGAACATTTGATACTATAACATTTTTTCCCTACATTTGAGCCAAAACCATCATCAATATGTGAATGAATTCTTAAAAGAAAGTTTGAGAATCATAGAACAATCTAATTTCAAACAAAATTTCGAATGACTTTTGAAAGCTATCAATGCTCTTAATTAGTTCTAGATGCATCGGTGCGTTTACATATCGAAAGACACCGGTGCGCTAAATTATGAAAAACACTGAAACGTCACCTTTGTTACTGCCTCTGTAAAACAAAAATTTTGCAAAATTTAATTGCGGAGGTTTTCATTTCTATCTTATCAATAAAATTGGAAATTGGTGCATTTGTACGTAGAGAGCGTACAAGGGCGCTTAAAATTGTGCAACTCACGGATTGTATAGTGAAAAAATAAACATTTTTTTTTAAATGTATGCGTTTTCATTTGTGTCTTTATACATACAAAGCATACTAGCGCTAAGACTGTATGGTGCACCGAAAAGGCAAGTTACAAAAAAAATGCTAGGGTTTATCATCAATGAGTCGAAATATACTTCAAAAAAATGAGCGGGAATTTCATTTTTTGAAATGTATGTGTTTATAAATGAAAACACTATTTATCATTTCATTTTTTTGGCAAAATTTAGAGGGGATATTTGTGCAAGAGAGATTTACCAGCAAAGACTTTGGAGTGGGTAGATTTTTTTGAAGAGCCAAATTTTGAAGGGATCACCGTAGGCCATGTATAAATATGTAGAGGAGAAATTTCGGGTATGTGATTTCATTCTATTGATCATCTCAATATTTCCCTATTTGATTCAAACTATTTTGAATGCATTCTAAAAATAAATAAAAGGGTTTCATATTTACCTTCGGTATTGGAAGCCCTACCTTCCTTGTTATTTTTTCTTGGTTCCCCTCTCTATATTCACAAGGATATTTTTTTTAAGCAATATATTTTTATAGGGTTTTTTACTTGTATATGGGGCATTTAGTATCCGTTGCAATGGTACGACTCATTGTATTGGATCCCAAACCTTGTCGCTCTCAGTTTTTTTTTTTTTTTTTTTTATAAATTTTTTACGACATGTGGTGCACACTATACAGAAATGTCGCACTAGTGCGCGTATTTTTGTCAACAACATCGATTAGTTTAAAATATAAATACCATTGATTTTACTATCATATGCGTATAAATTTGGTGGTTCATAATTATCATTAATGAAAAATGGTGCATATAAGTATGTGGAGTGCACCTGGGCACACTATTTTATTACTTGCATTGATGTTTTATTTTGTAAAAACTTTTGAACATAGTTTCTATATATGACGATTCCTATTTTTTTTTTTATAGAAGATGGTCGATAGAAGTTCAAGGAAAACAACTTATTGCAACGAGAGTAGCGGTAGCTCATCCCAACAAGAGAACGATGAAAGTTTTTAAAGTTTTATTAAAAATTTAATTATATATTTGAATTATCTGTAGGTTTAAATTAATGATGTGTATTGGTTAATGCATGTTATGCAGAGAAAAAACTTGAAGAAACTTTATAAGATTGTTTGCAATCTGAGTGCAAAAGAATGTAAAAGATTTATGGAAATGTTGCAAAGAGATGAATTAGCTGGATCAAAAGGTAATCAACATTAAGTTTTTCTTTGACTTTTTACTAAAAATGAATTTCTTAACATTAATCGCTAACAAGTTTTAAACACTCGATTTCACACTTTTTGAGAGTATGCAGGGACCGATAGCAAGGGAATGGAATGTCCTCCTAAGAGGACAAAAATTATGAAGGATGTAAATGATGATGATAGCTTCGTCATCAATTCATATGGAGTGGTGCTTGAAGTTAATGAGAGGGGAAAAATGTTTTACAAAACTTTGAGGGACATAGTGCAAAGAACGCATAGGTGTACTTTCCACTTACAATTCAAAAATCAATTCAATAACTCCAAGAATAAGGTTATACATAAACTATAGGAAGCGTTTCCAAAGAAATGGTCAATGAGACCCGTGAGACTTACAATAACAAAGAACTCACAATAACAAAAAATAATAATTTAAAAGACATTATTAATAAACATGTTTTTCTATAATATGTTCCAAAAATTACCACATTAAAATTTTTTGCTATATTTATTTTCAAGTCCATTTAAAAAAATATTATTTTGATTTTTTTTCTTTTCAGGAAGATTATGAAAATTCAAACAACAAACGAGGGGAAAACCAATACATGCTAGTAGGGATGTCCAAAAAAGTGTACAAGGAGATGGTAAAAGAAATGAACATAATTGCATCACAGGAGGAGACATCCCAATGACAACATGCATCAAAGGTATGTAATCATTCATTTATTCTTTTATGCACATCGAATTTAATTGTCATATAAAATACTATTTTTCAATTGTTTTTTTGCAGAAAAGAAAAAAAATGGAACCCATTCAACACATAAGATAAGATGACAAGGAATAAAATGATTGATCACAAATTTTGTGAGTACTTAAGTTTTTGGCCTCACTTAAGATTTCATATTTGTTGTGATCTTTATATTTAAATAATTAATTTACACTCGTCCATGGATGCCTTCTAATAGGTGCTAACATATAAAGAAGATCCAATCAAACAATTGATCAACACTGGGTTGAGTGAGGGTTCTGAGTATATGTTGAAGTATCAAGGTTTAATTGAACAATATGTAAGTAGCTATGTTGTTTAATTTTCCTTATTTTATAATTAATGGAAAACTAAGAAACCTTTATATTAATTGTATCTACTATACTTTGTCATGGCACATTAAACATACATAAAAAAAAGTATGGAGAGAAACCAATATAAGAGATTTTGAGACATGACATGCCGCATGACTTCAAAAGCATTTGTATTGTTTATGAATCACTCGTTTATTGTATGTTTTTTGATTTACATAATCATATATATTCTACTATATACATAAATGTAAATTTACTTGTTACGTGCTTTATTTCTATGTTTGTAGATGGAACATGAACAAGTGGAACATAAAAAACAAGTCTATCAAGAAAATGTCAATTTAAATAAACAAACTACAATATCACCTACATGTGATGAAGAAATTAGGCATGCACCTAGTCCGAGAAATGACAACAGTTCAAGTGATGAATGCCAATCAATATAATTGAATGTTACTCCAGGTTGTATGTTTTGGAATATCTGTATGTGAAAATCATGGATTTTGTTTAATGTACTTGACATCATGTCCCAATTGCATGAGGACATGTTACCAATAAGTGTAAAAATTACATATTGATTGCATTTTTATTATTTTTGACCTTTAAGTTGTCCCATTTTGTATGACGATGGGTCTCTTATTCATATATAATAAAATGGATTTCTTATTTTATTGCATTGTCGAACGTTGTAAAATGTTGCGTTGTAGGTTAATTAATATGTGGATGATTTATTTTGTTACAAACAACAGACGTGTAATCCGTTGGATAACACATTAATGAAATCATTATATCAAAACAAAATAACAAAATAATAAAAAACAATATTATCATAAAAAATATTTGATATTGAGATGATTAATTAAAGATTTGTAAGAAATTAATTAATTAAAATATATACATATAGGTGCACCATATTCTTTTGAACTTACTAACCGATGCGTGCCATAATATAGAAAACTATGCAATTTTATGTGTCATACACATTGGTGCCTATTAATTAAATAAAAGCACCGGTGCTGACAATTGTGAAAAAACACCATTACTTTAAGCGATATACCATATGATTGATTATATTTATCATTTCAAACTATTACGATGCACATAATAAAAATGCTCACCGATGATTTATGTATAACATATGACTTGGTGCATTAATTATAATATATGCCCTGATGCTTAGTAACAAAAAATGGCACCGTCATCTCATATCAAATATTCAAAATTTCACTATCCTTCGGTGCACATGGTAGTACAGGCCTCAATGCGTACTAACTATAAGAGCACTAGTATGCCATAAAACAAATGGAACGACCCAATGCATAATACTTATATGAGCACCGTGGCTGCATACAAAAACAACATGGACCGATGCATACACTAACATGAAAAGCATCAATGTTTCATTTAACATAAAATACATAACCAATGTGTAATAGTTTTAAGTGCACCGGAGGTTTTACTTGATTGTGCGGACTGGTGCATGTTACTTAAGAACACATTGGTGCACTTTTTACCAATATAAGCACTGACAAAAAATTCTTCGCTTGCCCATTTTTTTTAGTTATATGGAACATCTGTTAAAACCTATGCTTTCAATAGCGAAGGTTTTTTTTGAAAACTTTGCCAAATTTGGTAACACTAAAATATCCGCAAAAACCTCCACTACAAGGTGTTTCCTTGTAGTGTCAAGTGTGCGCTTGATAGGAACTTGTTTGAATTACATGTTTATGGAGATTCAAAAATGACCATAGATTGGATGAACAATGATATATGTGTAACTAATCTGGGTCTACAACAACTTTCCAATCAGTTGAAGAATATTTCTGTCCTTTTCTGCCAGCTTAGTTTCACTCATGTATTTAGAGATATAAACACATGTGTGGACACTCTCTCAAAAGATGATCTTATTCCGATAAAAAATAAATTGGTCTTAGAAGAATTCTTAGATGGAGAATTGATCTCCCAAAGAGAATGTGCCTTTTCAGATATGAAACTCTTTCTCTGTAACACCCATCTAGGATGCTAGACAATCAATCACTCATTAAATACATATGCAATAAAAACTTTGTTTTGACATAATTTTATTGATTTCCATTTCCACAACTCTTTTACATTTTCTCAATGATAGTTGTTAATAATACAATGAATTCAGTAATATGTTAACTCTAAGATTTAAAACTTAAAATAAAAGTATAACAAAATACCACTGAAAAATACCTCCTCCATGGTTTGTTAAAGCTCATCAATTGAAATGTAGCTCTGTTAGTAGTATGAGAGTGCTTCCAAGCATTGCTTTCCCATTTTCTTTTCCCACTTTCCCAGAGGGAAACAACAGAATCCTCCCAGCCAAATAGGAGCCTACCTAACTTTCTAGATCCAAGAAACCTTTCGGTTTCTTGGCCCTCCATGCTCGTGACTCTAAGAACAACAAAGCACATATGCTCTAAGAAGACTATCACAAGAATTATATCTTCCAAGAATTTCACAACCTCTCATCATGCTTAAACCTCCCAATCCTCCCTTCCTCACCACTTCTCCTCCCTATTTATCAAGTTTCCATACACCCTTCCCCAAGTCTCCTCAGCCATCCTCATTATTATCCATCAATATCCCTTATATATAAATGACTTGCATTAAACAACAACAAATAAAATGCAAAGTCTTTCTTCTCATGCTAGCTAATAAATGCAATTTGAAAATTTTCCTCTAAATGTACATGAAAACCCACCATGCTCATTTATTTCATCATACCAACCATCAATCAAATTCAAAGAAGGTATTTAATGCTTCTAGATATTTTGTATGCAATATAATTTACATAATCAATAAACATTCAATTAAATAGTTAATAATCTATACTTTACATAATCTACTTAAATAATTAATACATTAATTAATTGTACTAGTGTACATGTGTAGGGTATGTGTGCATATCTAGCAAACACATATCTTATGCATGTACTAACGATAAACAACCATTGCCTCTAGTGCATAGTTCCTATATGATCACACCAAGACATGTAGGACAACATATCAAGTAATGCATCATTTAATAATCTTAACAAACAAAATTACACCAATTTATCAATAACTCATTATCACACTTAAAATATCAATAGGAAATCAAAAGAGGGTTTTAAACATGGTAGGAACCAAGTGAGTAAACAATAGTGGCATCTCTAATCCCCAATCAATATTCTCAACTAACATCAAAGCATCCTTCCTTCCTAACCTACTTCCATCTTCCATCCTATCCTTTCCTCTATTGGACTAAGATGGAGCGTCAACTATATTGACCTAACTCTAGATAGAACCCGTAAGCGAAAGTGTCATACATCTTGACCAAGCTTCCCCAACAGACAACTAGCAGTTTCCATCACACGTCTAGGGGAGAGTGACTTCACACAACCCTCCCATGACTCTAGGTTTCGGAGGAGACACGGTGGGAAATACCTCCACCCCTCCTAATAAAACTAGAGTCAACACCCTATATTGAGACATACTATGCAAATGCCGTTCTTAGAGTCACATCATCAAACAACCTCTCTGGGCAAGAAGTGCATCCTATCAAAACCACACTTACCATATATCATAGAAATATTTCGAATCATAAATTAAATAACAAGTACAACTTATATGATACACTATATACTTGATGTCTACGACATCTAAGTTACCTCAACACTATAGTCATTTGGGTATCACATAGCTCATCAACCTATATGTTAGTTCACCAATAACTCATATCCATGCATATACATCATATTTTCATATAAGGATCCATATATGTGTTGATGTCCAATTAAGAAATGTATGTTATTTTTATCATGCCTTGCATTTGTTATGCGTTCACAACATAACTTGAACTGGTATTCATGTACCAAAATCCCACATTTAAATTTGCATGTTTGAACAATTCTCATAACTATCATAATTATGAACATATAACAATAAAAATAACATTATGTAGCACATAAATATGTCTAGATATACACATATCAAAATGTGTATATCAGTCTAACTAAGTCCAAGCAGTTACTAAGCAATGGATTACTAAGAAGAGTAAAATAAAGGTTCTAACTATCTAAGGTCAAAATATGGGGTGTTACATTCTCCGTTCTATGTTTTAGTCTTTGGTTCTATCTATTTGTAGGTGATTAGTCTTTTTTTGAGAATGTATTGGTATGCGTGGGCTATGTTCTAGTCCTTTTTTTCGCTACGATCTTGTAATCCATTTAGGAATGGTTCATACTTGCAACATGTATGCCTTAAGCTTCCCTTTTAGTGTAAGTGCAGAAATTCCTAAGGATTGTACCTTTCGTTTCACTAAAATAGAAACTACATTTTCTTTGGGAAAAGATCACTAATTTGTTACTAGCTAGGGGAATAACTACCTTTATGCTAAGGTGTTTCTCCTTTTCTTCTTGTGTAATTTTCATGATTTTTGACTTGTCTACTTCATTCCCATCCTATAGGCATTGATGGGTTTATTACCTCTTTAATCTAATGTTTCCATACTTTCTATAGTTCCTTAGAATGACCTACAACATTATTCTAGTCATTTAACTCATTTGGTTCATTGATAGCAATTGCTTCTTGATTTTCATCATATTTATTTAGACCTTATAGTGATTCTTATCATGTTTCTATCTGAAAATACATATGTGATTCCACAACCATTTCCCACTAAGTTATTCATTCATGGGGTACCTCAAGAGTGCTAAGTTATTTAATCATGATTATTCCTTAAATCCAAAATCTCCCATCATGTTCTAGGATAGGTTAATGCTTCTTATTGATTTCTTATACTCGTTTGTGAAACTTCCACCCACTCATCTTAAATATCTATCTATGATTCTTTTATGTTCATCTATTCCTTCCAAGTTGGTTATGGTTACAAGGATTACGCTAAGTTATCGTCATTAGAAAGCTTGCAAGTATGTCCTTTTCCCTTCCTTCACAAGGTAACTATATTAGATACATAACACTAACATTGGGGATCAAATTTAGAATCTTTCCTTCCTTTCTTAAAACACTTGTCAATATACTCATTTTTCCATCTTGTCATTCTAATATTAAGTTTACTATCCTTCCAGGGTAGTTGCGTACTATCTTAAGGTATATTGATTCCAATTTTGACTTCATTTGATGTGTTTTTCTGTGTGTTTTTGAGGAATTGTACTACTATTCTCTGTTAACCTATGGCTTACCTTTACCAATCACTAAGTCTAAATTGTCACCTATATTTGTATTATTCATTTATGATATTAGTAATATATCCTCAAGTGATGACTAATGAGTTAGTTAAGATTGCCTAGCCTAGTCATCATGCATGATTTTAGGATCTAGAGCAAATCTCTCTATGAGGTGGCATCACCCATTGTACTATAAATATGTAACATTGGAGTGAATAATTTATGTGTTGGCTAATATGCCTTTTCCGCCATATTGTTGTTCTTGTTTCTGTTTTATCAATTGTTGTTGTTCTTGTTTCTGATTTATCAATTGGTATCAGAGCTCTCAGGCAACATATGGATTAAAACAAGTTCTTGTGGTCTTATGGATGCAATGTGAGATATAATCGGAGCATTGGTCTAATGGAGAATTGTTTGGCTTTGGATACTCTTCATGTTGTTGCTACTACATAGTCTTGGCCGTATGTTTTCATGTTGATAAGCTTTTTTTCAGCAGAGCAATTGTCCCATGCAATCCAGTTGAGCATGGTTTCAGACTTGAGCATTTAAGAGCATCTATCTTTAAAAGATTTTTTACTGTCACAGTTAATAACACCCTGTTTTGCAGTGCTTTTGAAATAATTTCCTATAACATTAGTCTTTTCGCATCGCAGTATTCAACTACATATGTTATTCGAATGTTGAATTTGTTTGGCAACAGTTTGACATGAGGTCAGGAAGTATGTTTGAGTGTTTTATAAAGAGAGTATCGTCTGGTAGTGTCAGTGTGTCAGTGTGAAGAGTCGTGAAGGCTGCAATTGGACCCACACCTGTTGGTTTGTTTGAGATTCTACATCTGAGGGAAAATGATCTTGAGATTCGAGCACACTAATTCATTTACAGATAAGCCGCAATGCCGAAAGAGAGCTTTTGCCTGCGGCCATTCAGCTTAATCGATCTCGACTGAAACGCGTTAGAAGCCAATCTGCTTGCAAGTGCATCCAGGAGCGTCGATTTCCCAGATCCCGAAGGACCCATCAGAGCCATTAGGGTTACGGGCTCTGCATATCCTGTCAAGCCCTCAAGAAGAGTCTGGGTTTCACCGCTACTAATAGAAACAGTCACAGAGAGTTCCTACCATGTGAGCCACGCCGACACATTTTCAATGGTGTTTGTGTCTATCGTTTCCTTCCACATCGTTTGGCTGAGTGGACTCAGACCCCCAGCGATCTGGGCACTTCGGTTTGTGCCACTTTCAATCTCTAGCGCTCACACAGCTTCACTGCAATAGCTACATGCGAATCTGCCAAAGATCTACGCTTCTTGGACGCGATCTATTCATAGTGAAACTTCAATTCTGGCCAAGATCGTGGAGCTTTATTGCTAAGCGGACTATGGTTGTCGATGAAGGTTAAAATCCCTGTGAAAACGGAGACGACGCTGAGCTTAGATAGAGAGGGTTGGCAATCCCCATGTCTGCTTTCATAGGGATAAAACGAGATTTCAAATCCCTGAGCTTGACTTGTGTGAGCCGACTCTCGATCCATAGGATGTGCACTTCGCCCAATTCGTTGCATGTTCTCTGTGTGATTCGTTGGGGGAGTTCAAATTTTTAAATTATTTTGTGTACCACGAGCTTTACAACCTAATTCTTGGTAATGAGATTTTACATCCGGAACAATCATTTTCAAATCTGCTGCAATATCTGATGGGTGAGTTTCAAAACCGTCT
>ML776844.1:758488-784660 GCA_009831015.1 Picea engelmannii
TGAACTCACATGCAACTGAAGATTCACCACGATTAACTACATGCACGTCAGATCCAATGGAGACCTAGTTGAGATAACAGGTAAAAGGGGAAGTTTGGCTATCAGTTGTGATTTGAGTGAAGTGCACTCATGCAATCACACATGCAGTGGATATGCTCATGAGCATGTGAAAACTAGGTAATTCGAATCCATTGTGAGAATTCTAATTGCAAGGATTGTGCAGAGGAGGTAGGTTGCCTGGAGACAAAATATTGACACATGAATTTGTCAATTTTTGTATGACAGCGTGAGACAATTGTATTGTACTGAGAGCTCTTGGATTAGAGTTTTGTATGAGATTGTTTCATGATCCATGATATACATAATATATGATAGTAGGGTTTTTAGCTTTACGCTTTCTCGGAAAAACTTCCGTGTTATGTGTTCTTGATATTTCACTTTGTGATCATGGTTTAATTTCCGTAAGAATATTAGTAGAAGTGATTCTATATTTAACAGTGGCATATAATTGTTAGATCAGGAGAATCACAGGAAATACATTATTTGTATTGAAATTTCTACATCGTCTAGGCGATGGAGTTGGGTTGGCTCACCTCCCAATTCTGGTTCTCCCGACACAGTGGAGACTGTGTGGCTGGAGTGTAGGGCCTGCTGTACCCCTTGGAGTTTAGTCTCAATTCGATCATACATCTCCTCTTGCTTTGCTTCTTGTTTCTCTGCTATTTCCAGCGAAGCATCTTGCAGGGATACTATGAGGAAGTCAAAGTCATCGGAGGTGAGGATAGTCTGCATCTTGGTCATGGTGGCCTTCAATTTCTTCTGGGAGGAAGGTTTCAGAGGCGAACCTTTCCTCTTCTTCAAGGGATGAACCTCATCTCCTTGCTTCTGTTCGACTTCTTTGTCATCTAACTCTTCACCGTCACCTCCTTGCGCTAGTGATATGGAAGCAGTCTTCATGGATGCACTGTATAATCCTTGGACCTCTTTAGTCTTCTTTGTCCTGCTAGGTCTGAGTGTATCCTGCGCTGTTTCTGGGCTATCGATGTCGGATATCTCAACAGGTTCTGCTGGAATAAGGAGGTCCGCTGACCATTCCTTAGTGATCTCCTCCAAGTCTTCCTCCATCAACTTATAGTAGGATTGAAGCTATTGCTTGTGTTCATCGGCGCACACTGTGATGTAAATAAAATGCCGATCTACACTGAATTTCATCAAAGGCTTGAACCCGTGTAGAGTGTTCAGAGTCATTCGAGGCTCGGACTGTATGGCTATCTTCAACTGATTGTAGTAGGTATGAAAAACAACATTTGACTGCCACTGTTTATTCATATCT
Source organism: Picea engelmannii (assembly GCA_009831015.1). Classification (NCBI taxonomy): domain Eukaryota; kingdom Viridiplantae; phylum Streptophyta; class Pinopsida; order Pinales; family Pinaceae; genus Picea; species Picea engelmannii. Next base: position 759,822 of record ML776844.1, read on the forward strand.
CTTGAATACCTCTGTGTACTGAACTTCACGGCCAGCGGTTCAAATGACCAGATGTCCAGGAAGGTCGCACCTTCCGACATCTCCCAGACAATAAAAGCTATAAGGATCAAGAGCCAGTTAAAATGAAATTCATATCCTTGATCCTGTGCTTCTCTATAGTTGACTTCCAACTGGTTCACCAGGTACTTCACCTAGTTCATCTGAAGGCCTTCCGCGCACTTCCCTGCAAGGTCAACTACAAAACCGATGACTTGGGTAGGTCGGTTCTTTCTTACTAACTTCCCTACAATCAGCTGACAAGCGAGGCACACTGCATCACTTTGGATAGAAGCTACCTTGTAGCCTCACGTTCCCTTATTGACATCACCATAAGTGTCCTTGATCTTCTGTGCTAGAGCACGATCCATGGCTTTTCCGGGGTAAAACTCTTGTGGATCAGGTCCTTGCATACTCAACCCTGTGATCCGATTGATCAATGTCAGATCAACTGTTATACGATGGTTTAACCACAAATAGCCACCATGGTAACAAGAAAGAAACAACTTGACACAGGCATTAACTTCCTGGTGTGTACCAAAGTGGGGAATCTTCATGACGTTCAACAAGGTGGACTGCGCGAGGTTCATAGTCCACGACTGGGGGATTATCTTCGAATTCTTCCCCTTAGTTATGGTCAGGTACTTATGTGGGGTGAGCATGTTATAGACTTTTCAATCTCCGAGGTTGAAGTCGCTAAACTTCAATGCTGCAATCTTATCTTGGTTTGCTCGAACTGCGTGTATCCCCTTCGGGAGGTATGCCGTAACCAAGGTGTATTTGAAATATCTGGGCACACTGTCTCAATTTACTGCGCCACTCAAAGGTGGAATATAGGAAGGTAATATGGTTGGGATCAATTTGGCATTCGCTAGATCATCCTTGTGCTTGGTTTGCTTTTCATCTGATGGCCGGGATGGTCCGGCTCCGCAGGCAGTTGACAGAGAGGCTGGAAGTCCTCTCGTCGATGATTCTTGTACACCTATAGACATCGACATGACTCTTTCATTCATGAGGTCGATCAAAACTTCTTCAACAACTTTCTCTGCAGTGCTCAACTAGTCTGACATACATGCTCGTGGTTAACAATCTCAGGTTCAGAGGGTAACTTAGACACAGTAATGAGATAGAGAGCAAGAGCACGATGATCACTGTGCAAAATCAACTTAGTCTGCTGGCTCAAACTCTCGATTGGAAAAAATGTTCTCGGTGCATGGCGCGATGGGATAAATAGGTAACTTGGCAACAGATCTCTTGCAATGGGTTAGAAGCCTTCATTAACTCTGTTCTGTCTGTTACAACACGGTTCCAACGGTCTGATGGAAAGTTGTCTAACCATAAATTCCTTTCTACCCATTCATAGTGTTGGTGTAATAGTTATAATGTTCCCAACAGATATGTTGCTTCGCCATGGCAAAGTGTCATGTGTCACTGTTCTAATATCCTGACAAAGTTCCAATTTTGCAAATTTTCCTTCTACGAGGTTCCCTCTGGAACCTTCTGCAACTTGTTGATCTTAGCTCAATTCTTACTTAGCTTGTAGCCTTCTTCCCAGTGAGCTTCGTCTCGGTATGCCTTTTTCCGTTTTGATTCTTATCTTCTTTTGGCATAATTACTTTGCACTGTTGAGATTCTTTCCTAAGATTCGAGGGTGATCCTTCTTCTTTATCTGGAATAGGTACTTCAATCTTCTGTGGGTCTTCTAGTGTTCTTGCAACTTCAACATCCGGGTCTCTGGTGTTAAATAACTTCGATCTTTTCTTCCGTTCTTCAATCAAGTGTGCTATCCTTTTAGTCATGAATTCTTTTAACTCTTGCTTCTTCTGCTCTAAAACTTCTTCTTCTTCTTGCCTTCTGGTCTGATCTCTCTCAATCCAAGGTTTTCCTAGTAGCATAGTAAATGGGGCACTGTTCTCAATAAATTTAATAATCTCAAAATCTTCCTCTGTCAAAGTTCCATTGGCATTCATAGGTATTCGAGTGAGCTTTCCACATAGGTTTATCAACTTTCATTTGAATAGTCCTATTCCTCCTAATGAAGGAATCATAGTAGGCCTCCTTATAGCTTCCCAGGTTCTCTCTGTCATGATATTCACTTGTTTTTCCTCATCTAGAACACAATCAATGTTGAAGTCTCCTATTCTTGCTTCAAGGCATTCTTTTTCTTTGAAGATCTCTGATAATCTGACATGTTGGTGGTCATTCAGGGTTTCTTTCATATGTAGCAATACTTTCTCTGATTCTTTCTGGGATTCTGTCATAATATTAGTTTCAAGATCTACCTTAGGGTTTTCTTGGTTCATATTCATTCTTTCAACCTTAGCAATCATTCTAGGGAAATCCAATACTTCATGGTTCATAGATTTACAACAAATACAACTAGGTATTATCCCAGGGCATTCCTTAGCGAGATGTCCCAGTCTTCTGCAACTGTAACATAGGGTTAATCCTCTCTTTCTTTTAAATGATCCCCAACCTTTCCTGTACTACACGCTAGGATCATGGTAGATAACCTATAAACATTTCTTTCTAGGATCCCGCATACACTTATTAGTCCAAACATTCTTTCTATGCATAGGTATAACATATTTTTCACTATTCTTATCAGATCTACTCATATCAAATCTTCTTTCATCTATTAATACCCTAGTTTTCAAGCTAGTATAGAATCTATCAAACATACCTAGATATATACTGTTGAAACAAAAATTTCCACTTATCTTACTTCTACAGAGCACAAAGCTTTCAAATCTTACCTCTTTTCTTCAGATCAGAATTCTTTTCCTTAACACAGAGCTTGTCAAACTAAGTAGAGTACTACGTACTAGAGAAACAACTCTATGCACAGAGCTTTCACAATTTCAGGTCGGATCTTTGCACAAAGCTTCTTCTTCCTCAGTTCCCAACAATCACAGTTTCAGTCCCGACAATGGAACCATTCGTTGGCACAGGGGTAGACCCAGGGTTCAACGCTACAACAACGCACCAACAAAACCCTAACTACCGGCCCTTTTGGCAACATCTGCGAAGCAGATGAAGTCTCACTTGAGATAGAGGCATGGGTGGTTGCAGGACTCATGTGTCTACAACCTTAGATGAGACACATATCTGCGATTGTAATACTTAATAGGGCACTTAGCACTGCCAGTTCATCAATATTTAACCAATATCTACTTTGCAGATAAAACAGAGCATCACAACATTCACCCTGATCTAATGTATTTAGGCACTTAGCATAAATAAATGGATCAGATATAGAAGATCCAAGCACTAAGAACATTCACCTATGTCATATATAGCATCCAGATTCATCATAAGCACAAAGCATAAACAAATCTATCTATCTATCTATATCAAACACTTAGAAAATAACACATAAATACACCAACACATCACACAAATTAGAGCAACACAACATATACGTGGTTCACCCCCACCCTGGGGCTACGTTCACTAATTTTTCTTCTTTATTAGCTTCTTCAATCAGATACAAGCACATAGCTTCAAAACCCTACTCTGCATAGGACACAAGATCTGCGCAGCTCGCTAGATCCTTCTTCCTTGCATTACAACACAAAGCCTTCCACAATCTGTTACAACCACTTGCACTTAGCTCTGCAAGTTTCTCACAGTATGCAAAAAGCATTTACAAACCACACTTGCACTTAGCACAACATCACATAGATGCATCTTCTTCTTCTTTTTTCCTTTACATCGCCTAGATGCCTCTTCTTCTTCTTTTTTCCTTTACATCGCCTAGACATATATTTATATATTACACAATAGTCCTAAGCATGGGTAAACCCATGGATCGACATGCCCATACCCGTTACATGTTCCCAAATCCCAAAAAGGACCCAAAAAGGGGCTGAGATTCCATGATCTTTGCTTCATCTTGCGCTCCACCTTCGACAGTCTGTCGAAGTCCAAAATGGTCAAAGATGACCAAGGACCCTCAAAACTTGGTCAAGGGACAACAGTACCTCATCAGGTGGAGATATATGCCAACAGAGGATGTCATGTGGGAAGGTGACCATATCTTGCAACCTCCAAACTTACAATTTCTTGAGGACAAACAATCTCGGGAAAGGAGGATTGTAATGTCCCTTTCCAAATGATCACTCCAGGAGATTGACAAAATAACCTAAGTGATTATCGTAGGCTATAGTTAGTGAAAGAAAAACGGAATTAATTAATCATTTAATGTCAGCGGGGTGAAAAAACAATATTTTTAAAACTGACAATGAGTATTAAGTGAAAAAGGTGTTTTACGTGACTTTCATCTTATAAAGTCACTTTACTTTATTAGAAGGGTAAACAGGTCAAAAAAGGTGAACAAGGAGTTAAAAGAGGAATGAGGGCGCCCTCTCTCATTATGTATTGTTATTTTCTAAAAACGAATTTGAGAGAGCTCTTGTGGCTTTGGATCTTGGGATGAAAAACCCTAGAGAGAGAGATTGGTGTCGATGGTGAGACCATAAACCCTAGCTGGCCGTGGAGAGAAGATCACTTAGATATTTTCACTTTGCTTCATTATGACATAGTTTATATTTTGGCGGCTAAGTTTTCTTGTTTGTGCCCAAGTTTTTGTTTGTATGTGGGCCAAATGATCTTAAGGAGGCTGAGTTCTTATTAAGGAAGGGTGAATTGATGTGTGGTTGCATTTATTGTTGAAGGGGCCATAACATCCTTGCTGCTTGGACTGATTTCTTCACTATCTGGGTGAATTTCTAATAAATGGGGTGGAGTTATTCATTTTTGGGGTTGATTTACCCTTGCTAGGTACATTTATTAGAGGATGGACACATTTCCCTTGAGGCTAGGCGCATTTCCTTGAGGCTGGGAAACAATTTTTGCTTGCTGGCACCAAATCTATCATCCAAGAGTGCGTATTTACTTGGAGGAGACCGATTTCTCATTGTTGGCTGAGCTACCTTGATGTTGGGTTGATTTACAACTAACACTTCAGGTATGAAATGTGAGTCAAATCCATTTGTAATTTCTGCAACATGATACAGTAAATAAAATCAAAGGTGATATTGTTTTATTGTTACAATTATTGTATTAGTTATTATTTATTTGTTGTTTTGTCATCAAATATATTGCTGCAAAATTAAACTCTGTTTGGTACATTAAAACTCAATGCTTGCACTCCCAAACACCTGGAAACACAACCAACAAATATAACAACAATGAACATGGGTGTCCTACACTGGAATATAACCTACAACACAAGTGTTTGACGAAAGTCATTACCTAGAAATGCCCATAATTTGCTACAACAACAAGAACAAATTATGAGAACAATAGGTGGGTTATTACATAATGTGTTGTTATCTGCCTTCAATCATATATCATCTCTCCATATATATTGTATTCACACATTAACTTGTTCTTCAATACAAAATTACCATCTCGACCTTCTCCAATGGAGTGTTAAAATGATATTAGAATATTAGAGCAACAAAACCAAAATTGATGCTCATGTTGTGCTTCAATATGAAATTACCATCTTGACCTTTACCAATGGAGTGTTAAAATGATATTAGAATAGTAGAACAAAAAAAAAAAACTAATTCTCATGTTCATAAGCTGGATGAGCCATAAGTGTGTGTGTGTGTGTGTGTATCTTTACCTTTGAGGGAGAGTGAGTATTTTGAATTATAACATAACATACTTGTACAAGGAACATAGAGCGAGGTGGATTTTCATGTAATGGCCTAGCTTGAGTCTAAAAAGAAATAAATTGCTTGGCTCATAATGCTATAACCGTAGACATTGGCAATAGTCTTCGTAGGAAGGATATATCCTATAACCATAGACATTGGCAATATTCTATAGTTAAAAAAATGAAAATCGACCAGAATTCGTACTCCAAAACAATCCATAAAATCTCATCTCTACCAAAATGAAAACCATTTAGTAGAAACACTAATGATACTTATGGGAAGAGTGAAAAATGAAGTGAGAGCATAGGTAAAGAGTAAGCCCCACCGTGGTAGTTTCATCTCTTCCTTGTAAAACCCACAAAGTGCAACCACCATTGTGGGATATCTGGGTACTTGCGCATCAATTTAGTATGGATATCAAGTCGACTGTTTTTAGATGCTGCCATTGTATGCTCCCATATTTTCCTGCACCATAACAAATCATGTTAGACCATTTAAACTAACATCCGGAATTGATGACCCTACAACAAGGAAATAATGGAAATCAAATCAACATAAGAAGCAAAAATTACTTCCCATAGAACATAAAGACACGAGTAGTGGTATAAGAAATGGTTGCAAATCCAAACCCATGAGTTGGAGAAAAAAACAAAGATGTATTTGACCATTCTTATTGCAAGTGGAAATATCCATCTCAAATTTATTGTTCACAATCTATGAAATATTATATTTTTACCTTGGGCAATGGACAAATCCAAGCTGAAAAATAGGAAGAAGTATTTGTATTGTATAAGTTAGTGCCCCAATAAGCAAGAGGGACTTCAAATTATACTACGAGGAGATAACCAACCAAGACTCTCATAATGGCAAATAATGGAGAAATAAGAGAACTGAACAAGAAGGATGCGATGACACTCCAATCAAAACCAAAGGCACCTAGTCCAAGGCCATTCAAGCTAGGGCCAATATGCTATGTTGTGACAAAGCGAGGCCAAATCCAACACACCCATGATATGTTGGACAAGGTTGACAATAGATAACTAGGGAATACAGAATAACAAAAGCTGTAGATCATGACAATGAAGAATAATGTATTATAAGACATCCCCTTTCCATGGTATTTCTCACGAAGTACCTTGCATGCCAAACACAAATCCTTCTCCATTATACCAATTCTCATAGTATAATTAAACCCACGTGAACATAATTAGCAAGAAATATGGGATTGCATGGTTTTCATAGACAAATATGGTTGTTGGCTTGAGATACCAGTTCACATAAGACCCACAAAACCTACTGACACTACAGGGAGAACACCTTCTTGTGGAGTTTTTTACAGAACCTCCCCCAAAAAATTATCCCTTTGCTGTTTATAGTGGAGGTGGGTGGCCAAAAGTTTTTTTTTTTTTTTTCCGGTGTGCCTTTAAGGTATATATGCACCGGTTCGTACATGAATAATAAATCACCAGTGCATCAATGTTAAAAAACACAACCTTGCTTTGTAATAAAAAGAACATACACCGAATAAATCGCACCTGTGCTGTTGAATATTACACACTAGTGCGCCTCACTGTTGTTAGGTGCACCATAGTGGGGTAAATAAATAAAAATTACCATACTGATTATCATTGTTACAATGCATCCCGTGCTTCCAAACTCTCAAGCAAGCACCAATGCTCACCTTTCTTCCTAATATGCCCTGTTTTTGGTGCTATACACCAACTTGGATAACTTCGTTGGTAGATTCCACACATTTGCAAATTTTGAAAATTACCACGAATTTTTATTTCCTCTCAACGATGAAACTATACCTCCTTGGGACATAAGAGGCCAAGTAAATTATTTATTATCTTCATATTTGCATTTTCATCCAATCAAAATTTGAATTTAACTTGAAATTTACCTTTTATTTTTTTTTCCAATTTCATGCAGTGCGCCTGAATGATTCGGCTCACCCCGACACAGTGTGTACTATGATAAATTCACAGTGAGCACTGCCATTAGTGCATCTCCTATATATGTACGCATCAATATCGTTCAGGCAAGAGCACTGCGATAAATTATAAAAAATAAAGCGATGCATCCTTTGGAATGCCCTGCGATCGAAACACAATTGGATTTGACCCGCAGTAATACATTTCACTTCATTAACTGCATCGCTAGCTCAAATATATATAAACTTTAACATAGCAGTGCACCCAATTTAGTCAACCACATCGGGGTGTACACGAAACATAAAGAACTGATGCATCAATGTTCAAAAGCACCACCATACTTTATAATAAAAATACATGCATCGAATAAATCACACTGGTGCTATTGAACAATACACACCGATGCACTTCAGTATTGCCAAGCGCACCTACGTAGGGTAAAAAAATAATAATTACCAAACTGATTTTCATTGTTAACATCTCGTGCTTCCAAACTCTCAAGCAAGCACCAGTGATCACCGTCCTTCCTAAGACACCTTGTTTTTGGTGCTATACACCAATGTTGATAGTTCCATTGGTAGATTCCACACATTTCCAAATTTTGGAAATTACCACAAATTTTAATTTCTTCTCAATGGTGAAACCATGCCTCCTCGGGACATAAGAGGTCAGGTATGTTGTTTATTACCTTCCTATTTGCATTTTCATCCAATGAAAATTTGAATTTAGCTTGAAATTAATCATTTTTTTCATTTTATTTTCCAATTTCACGCGGTGCACCTGAACGCTTCAGCTTTCCCTGATGTGCTGCGTACTGTGTTGAATTTATAGTGATCACCACCACTAGTGAGTCTCATATATATGTATGCACCGGTATTGTTCAAGCAAGAGAACCATGATAAATTATATATAAAAAGTAGCGAGTCATTCAGAATGCCCCAGAACTGACGCACAATTGGCTTCTACCCACATTGGTACACTTTAGTTAACTAACAACACCGCTAAGCCAATGTAGTGGTGCAACCAGTTTAATCCAATGCGCCAATACTATATACATAAATGCATTGGGACATATATTGCTCGAATTTTCATAGCGTGGTTTCTCATTGGATGCCTCATTCCCAATGCTCTATCCTTTACAAGACACTGCGGTAAAAATGTTGGTGCTCCACTATCATGGTGATACCGATGCATTAATAGTAACAAATTGCATCATTTTAGCTGCGATAACGAATTTTATCTTAGCAATTCCCATCAATCCAACAAACACACTGGTGTTGTAAAGACAATGACACCCAAGCGAATTTGTAATAACCTATTAGAGCGGTGCGACTTAGTAGGTGCACTATTGCAATCCATGGTGGTGTGTCAACAGTCGTGGCACACCGATGCGTAAATGTTAACACACACACCACGACATGTTTTGAAAAATAAACAACGCGATTCATATTCTATAAAGCCTATTAGCGGTGCGTTAGTAACACAATGCACCGGAAGACAGTATGTCGATGCTCTGGTAGACATGATGTACTGGTGATTTTGGCTTAACAAAGGGCACCGTGAATTTGAGCGCCATAAATTTTAGTGTTGCAATGCATCTTTGTTAATGAAATGAACCAGTGCTATTAAAATCACTGAATCTATGTGGTTAAAATCACTGAGTTGATGTGGAGTGTCCTATGGGACGCACCACTAGGCAATGCTGTCATTTTGAGACATCACACCATGTTCGTGGCGTATGTTCTATTTACAGTGCACCGATTGTTTTTTAGTATTTTTTTTGCAAAAAAAAAAATAATTTTTTTTAAATACACGTCATATATATATATATATATATATATATATTTATCTTATAATTTCAATTTATTTTATCTATGTATATGTGCCTAACAATATTTGTATGTGAATCCGATATGACGACGATGAGAGTATGAGTAGGAGGAGCGACAATAGGTCAAGACACACATTTGTTTGTGAGTGGGAGGCCAGGGAGAGGGAGAGAGAGTTGTTCCATCACCCTCTTTCATAGCAGACACATGACCTTTTGATGGATATTGGCCTCCTGAAGTTTTATTAGGAGGGTACATCCCTTAGGGGAAACTCTTCATTGTTACAATAGTTGATCCGTCGCTGGGATCACATGAGACAAGGGGTTTAGGGTTGGTCCTGACTGTGGTATCATCCCACGAAGGAGGATGTGTTTTTAATGATTGGGTTGTCTAGGAGGGGGGAGTATTTTCTCCATTTCCTTGCACTTCTGCCCAGTGTTGCAAGAGAGACCCAACAAACATATGTGCAGAGATATGTCGGTCTGCATGTTTATTTAGCTTCAGAGTTCCAGGTTCATGGTAGTCAATTGCAAATAGGTTCATTTCAGTGATAGGATTAAAGAAAATGTGTAATAGGCTAGCGATACCAAAGCAATAAAGTAATCTGAATCAGATATGGGAATTCATAAGACTCAAGCTAAAAGGACACAACGAATATTATGTGAAAGATATAATTGAGAACATAATATCAAAAAGAAAATATTTTTTATTAACCAAACTAGTTTTGACCAACAGGTCTCATCAGTGGTAAGAAAATAAATCTTTACAATGAGGTCCTTTTAAGGACTGTGATCAAGCACATACAAAGGGGAATCCCAAGATTCAGGAACCCTAATCGACTGAAACAGTTAGAAAATAAATGACATAACGAAATTCTTGAAAATAGACGCGGAAGCCGAACAATCCGCTGACGCTGAATCAGTCCAAACTCAAGTCGGTGGTCGAAAATGGCACAGATTTTAAGGAAAAACAGTCCAAAAAATACAAAAAATTCGGGGGCTAAAACTGTGTTCTGCATAATCGACCTTCGAAGCAAACTTGAGTACTACACTAGAGGGTCCCGCAATGTGCTGCTCATGATGAAGGTTCCCAGATTTTGTGGATTCCTCCAAAAGATCAAAGCTTTCAGAATGTCCTGTAGCAAAGGGTGACGCTGGAAGAATCCATGTATTATGTAGATAGTTTATTGCAGTGCCCTGATTGATTAGCTGGGTGTATTTTTCTTAAGACAATTTTGTCGTGCATTAGATCACCATCGTGCTGTTTTGTTTGGGATGAGATTCTTCCCATTCATGTTTGAGTTGTATACACTATTTTTTGAGAGGGTTCATGCTACTCGGCCATAAGTACCCCACTTTCCTGCTCAGAATATGTTTTATGCATGTATGCACATGTGGGGGGAGTTGATGCCCAATAGGGTCCAGTCCGAGTTTCCCACTATTCGAGAGGGTAGGGAGGTATTTGATTTATTATCTAGCATGGATGATCCTGTCCTCGATATTGTAGAGTACCTGTATGCGGGGATGGATTGGAGAGCAGTCCAAACATATGATTTACAACAAAGGAGCCAACGAATGAGAGATGTAATATTATCGTTAAGTTTTTATCAATCTATTTGCATATTTTTATGTATTATTTAATGCACATGTAATTTATTGTAACATTTGGTTCAATTATATTATTATTATTATTATCTATTGTTTTGCAGATATTGGCACATATGTTGGGGATGTGCCTCCCCAACGTGAGGATGAGGTGATGGAGGAGGAAAAGGACCAAAATCTAGTAGTACATAGACCCCATATGCCACACATGCCATATATGAGAGTTTGAATAGAGGTGGTGGATGAGCTATGTCGTGTCATGACTAGTCACAGAGTGGTACCCCCACCACTAGATACATATTATGAGTAGATGATCTCTCTACTACATGGAAGAATTTTTCTTGTGACATGACAGTGTTGACACATCATATTGTTGGTGCCATCAACCTCATCAATACATTGAGGGGTGGTTATAATGATCCCACTACATCTAGCTCATTAACAGAGCCATCCACATCCTCTACTCCACTACATGGTTCTCCTCCTCCTCATGATTCTACTCCACATGATCCGGCTTCAACATCTATCGATCCTCTTGATTCCCCTATACATGTGTATGAACATGCATCCACATCTGATCGTCCTCCTCCTCCTGTTTCCCCTCCAAATGTGTTTGAACCTACATCCACGTCCAACCCTCCCCCTCCTCCTCCTACTTCTCCTTCACACGCGTCACCATATTCTATTGATCCTCCCCCTCCTCCTTCGCTTGTGTCACCATCCACTGATCATTTTCTTTCTCCCAGTCCACGTGTCATCATCCACTGATCCCCCCCTCCTCCTCTTCCTCCACATCTGTCACAAGCTTTTGATGCTTTGTGCACTATGTTCACATCATGTACCACTACACATCTTCATGATATTGATACAAAGACACTTGATAGTGCACTTTTTCCGACATTTATTTATGAGATAGTTGTTCTTAATAGAGGCTCTACCTATGGTAGTAGAGAAACTGATGCACTTTTCTCTGGTGGTGGATCTAGATAGTAGTGGTACCGATTAACATTTATATTGACTGTTTTGTATTTGACTTGAGATCTATATATAACATGTTTATTGTAGATTTTGTTGAGATGTATGTTTGACATGTATATTCATATGTATATTGCCCATGTATAATGCCAACATCACGAAGTTATTTTGTTGGAATTATCCTTAGAAGTTCCATCAAAGTAAGTACATATTTATTTGAATTTTGATTTCCTCAAACAATAAACATTTTGAGTTTTGAATATTTTGAATATCTTCATTTTTTTGTGAAATAAAGTATAATTTAAAATAAATCCTTACTATTATATGCCACTAACTTTGTGATATCTCAATTAATTCTTAGTAATTCAAAGGATTAAATAAACATATTTTAATACAATATGTTAGTACTTGTATTTACAGCGGTTAAAATCCAGGATTGTTACTAGAAGTTCCTGTAGCAATTTTGATAATTTTTTAATTTTTGGTTTTATTAAATCCAAATTTGGCTTTTATGGTCTCGGGTTCCTAACAGGCTTTGAATGCTTTAAAGCAAAAAGTATTGGTCGAGGGCCCAATTTCCAAGTCAACCAACTATCAAAGGCAAGTCTGCCACCTGTCAACACACAAGACATGGGTTAACAATCACCTGCAAACAACATATAACATGGGTTAGCATTAATACAAATCAAAGATAAATATATAAGCCTCGGGTTAGTTCATCAAAACAAGTCAAAACTAAGCATATGCACGCCCATCTCCAAGTCTTTCAGCCTCGAGTACCTGTCAACAGATAATCATGGGTTAGCAAGCACATGCCAATGCTCAAACTAGGTACCAAAGTAAACCAGGTGCCAAATCCAAGGTAGAATTCTGCCCACGAGGAGGGGCCAATCTCTATATTTTTTTATTGTTTCGAGCACCAAGTTACAAGCAACAAATACATCTGAGCCAAAGCCACAAGGAGTATCTATTTTCATCTAGCTGACATGTGTTGATGATTGAGAGCACGCAGGYATAGAAAGCATTCCTAGGTGTTCACCAATAGGGGACAAATGCTAATGCTCTTTCAAAAGCCTTCATATATGTGTAAGCTCACAACTATCAAGGAGTTCCTTTGAGGACATATGCAAGTGTTAAAACCTTGAGGAAGTTGTTAAAGTGTTAAACAAAGCATGGGAAAACTTTGAAAGCATATGCCATCAAGCACCGAGCAAGTGGAGAGCTAAGTCTTGAGGCTATTGACAACACTTACACATGCACCACAAGCAGAAGAACACTGGATTTAACAACTATTATTGCCAAACTTTATGCAATCTTGACCCTTCTGGTGGCCCTAGCTGCGTACACATAGAAAACAAATCAAAATTCAAATCTTTCCTGGAAGATAACTGCCTATGTTCTTAAGAGTTTGAAGGCATTAGTTATGATCCTTCAACACCAGGGTCTCTAACATCTGGAGAAGAGTTTAGTACCAATCGACTTCCTCCAACAAGCAAGATCAACACAGTTCATATCAAATGAGGCTTTATAAGGAAAATACATCTATCATTTTGACCTGCTGAGCACTCCATGCTTTTCAAAATATAGTTCTGAGGGATTGAACTTCTGTTCTCTTCATCTCATATCAGAAAGAATAAAAGCATCAACATATACACGAATCATTGAGGAGTGAAATTGCTACGAGGCCATTACCAATTCATGATCACATGCCAATTCCAAGAAAATGATTTTCTTCACGGTCATATATCTTCTATTTTGGATAATTGCAGGTGGTAAGAAATAAATTAGCTCGAGGATCAACAGTGCTAAATGTCGATGAGCAAATGGTAGTTTACATTTAAATTGCAAAATTCCTAAGCATCGAATATCACAGGTGTTGAAACTGATTGGTAACAGATAGTCACAATATGCAGTACATCCATACACATGGATTCATATTTATATGGTCCAAATATGTTGTCTTTATAAATGACTTCAAGATATATGATATTGGAGAAGAAATATTTCGCTAGTAAAAGCATGGAAAGTTCATCAATTCAAGAATTTGAAAACTTTGTATCTGGTGGATCTTAGGTTCAAGTTAGAGGAGATCCATTGTCACTTTGCATGGATGGAAAATTTGATGGTAGCTTTGCAGCAACAACATCAATTGCAGCTATGAAGGAAGCTATGGAGAGAGCTAAAAGTGAATACAAGTCTTCTTGTGAGCATTAATATTCTTGTTGTATACTCTTTGCAAGTGCAGGGTACCGAGCTGATGGAGACAATTTTTCTCTGTATTACAATGCATCATTTATGTTGCAAGTGTGGGATAACATGGAAGACAAGTGGTCCATCATGAACATTTGGCAGCCAGGGAATTTTGAGGATCAATTAACATTACAAATTCAAAGGTATCCGACAACAACAATCTCAACATTCGAGGTCACCTTACAACTTATCTTAGATTTCCTGGCAGAGTATCTTTGCTTTTTAGGCATAATACCAACAAAGTGAATCTTAATCCTCAACCTGTCAATGTGTTGTCCACATTTTGAATGGAAAAATACTCTATTGAAAACAATACTCTGAAATTTAGGAGAAGTTTTTGCACATGTTATTTTTGTTGTAAATAATCCCTAAAGTTAGTAAACCTTCTGTTACAAGTGTCATTACATTTGTAACAACTTTTTATTTTTAGAAGTTAGGTTAGGATCACTCGAGCCTTGGAAGGTTGAGGGTATATTTTTTATTTAATTGAAGGTGATGGAAAAAGAAGTGGGCTGAGATAGAAAAGACCCGAGAGGTCTGAGAGTGAGATTTCAAGATCCAAGATAGGCCGATAGGACGCTACAGAGGAAATAAAGATTATGTTTTTATTTGAGGACTTGTTCCTACTTCTATGTAAAGATCTCAACTGATAATACAACCAAATATCAATTTGTTTCTTCTTTTCTGTGTGAATTTTCATTTTCTCAATTTCATCTCCTTGGATATGTATTGCTGCTATAGAATATATGTAGGCAATTTTTGTGCTGAAAGGATTATCATATAGGATATGCTCTAGTCCTTGCCACAGGGTTTTTTGAGTTCTAATTTACATTTTAGAAATGTTTTCTAAAAAATGAGTTTTTCCTCTTGCTATCAGATGTATAGAAGATCAGGATCCTCTTTGATCCTCTTCAGTTTTTTGTTCCTCATACTTCTTCATTACATTTCTTTATAAGCATTGTAACTGATCTAAGCTTTGTTGACCTGGTTTGCTACCCATAGAATGTTAGGTCAGGGTTATAGTTTTTCATGGAATCCATGGCCAATGGCTTCATTTCCTTCTTGATTAATTTTACCACTCTCAAAGTTTCCTAAAAACCAATCAAGCCTTTTTTATTTCAAGATGTGCTAGGATTGCTCTTAAGCAGTCTAAGAACAACTTCTAGCGCTAACACAATACGACATTAATTTGGTATAATAAACAATAAATATGAAAATACAAATATATCAAAACCACATCTTATGCTTGTACGCCTATTTAATGTATTTTCAATATGGTGGTTGTAAATGGTTGTTAACTTTTTGTATCCAACATAATTATGAAATGAAGGAAAAAAAAAACACAATTGTCCATTACGGATACCCATAATAAAATGACACATCCACAATATAAATGTTCAAACAAATAATTTACAAATCAATCTTCATTTCCATCACCCTGATTATCTTCCTCACTTACCATTGTAACATTGTTGTTCTCGACATTTTTCTAGAAACTGTCCAAAGAGAAAACAAGCAGAGGCTGAAATATGAGAAGCACAAGAAGAAGGCTCGAAGCAAATAAAAAAGAAATAAAACACTGGTTGAAGTGGAGGCTCAAAGAGTGGAGAGGCAATCCCACCGCAAAACACTAATTCTGGAATAATTGAGCACATAAACAAACCGTCAGAAGCAAATCCAGGTCTAGATCAGACTTCCTCCAAAGGGAAAAAGTAGATCCCAACTAATTCCTTCAAGATACTAGGTGAATCATCTGCAGGGGGCATTAGAATCAATGATCCTACACCTTTGGTCTCTCTCGAAAATGTACATCCCACACAAGAAGTGGATCAGGTCGAGGAAGAGTAAGGGGAAGAAGAAAACTTCCAAGAAGGAAACATGGGATAAATTCAAGAGACAGATATACTACACCCCGCAGAAAAACCAAAGCCAAAGGATCAACAAGGGTAGACGTGGAGGAAGGTGAAATTATAATAGAAAAGATAAGAAAATTAGGATGGCCTTCAAACAAAGATGTTAGGGAAGACCACGCCAACAAATAAAAATCACTTGGAAAGCAACACTCCATTGAAAGTTCACTCAACAATGCAGGAAAGAAAGGCGGAAGTAGGGGAACAGATAATCCTGTCTGAAGCGAACAAAACCCCTCATCCCATCATCAATGAAAATCCTCTCATGGAATTGCAGAGGCTTCGGTAGTAACTCCAAGGTCGAAGCCCTTAAACATCTTATCCAATTAGAAAATCCCTCTATAATTCTCCTCTAGGAAACAAAAAATGGAGGACTCCTTAGCAATAGAACAAGCAAAAAAAGTTCTCCGATCAGGTGAAGGAATAACTATCATCTCAACATGCACTTCATGAGGCATCTTAACCCTCTGGGACATGCAACCATGGGAAAAATAGGTAACCCATTGTGAAAACCATTGGATTCTCACCATTTTGAAACACAAAAACACTAATACAAAAATCTTCCTTATAAATATTTATATGCCAAATAGATACTGTGATAAGATAGAATGCTGGGCTTCCTTTTTTTCAATTCGAGATTATTTGGGTAAGTCCTCAATAGTGGTGGGCGAAGATCTCAACACCTATCTCTACTAGGCATAGAAGAGGGGTGGAAGCCGAGTGAGAGATCCCCAAAGAAAAAAAAAATCAGGTCTTATCTTAGAATGGGATTTGCAGGATATTCGACTTCTAAAAGGGAAATTCACCTGGAACAACTGTCAGGTAGGTTTGAATCACATAGTAGTCTGATTGGATCGATTCCTTATCAACAATGACTTCCTTCTCTCTCCCTTCAACATCTCATCTTCTATTATTCCTTCCACCATATCCGATCACAAACCCATCTCCCTATACTTCTCCCCTCCTTAGAACTTTGGACCTCTTCCTTTCAGATTCAACCCCCTTTGGCTCGACTCCCCAACTTTCCCCAATCTAGTTCAACGTTCCTGGTCCTCTCCTATCAATGGTTCTCCTAATTATATCTGGGAAAATAATCTTAAAGCGGTCAAACAAGCGCTCAAAGAGTGGGCTAAAAATACCTTCATCCCCCCAAACAAAGAAAGGCAGTCTAGACTCTCAGAGTTAACATAAATTCAAAGGAAAATAGAGAATGAATAAGTGACCTAGGAAGCTCTAATCAGGGAAAAGTAAGCCTTCCAAAACCTTCACTCTGACATGAGACGAGAATAAGAACACTGGAGACTAAAATCTAGGAGTTTATGGTTAAAAGATAGAGATTCAAATACTTCTTTCTTCCACAAACAAGCCCAACAAAGAAGGAAAAAAAATACAGTGTCAAAAATCCAATCAGAGTCTGACTAAACCATTGAAAACTTCAATCAAATTAAGTTGGAAGCAAGCCAACATTTTGCATATTTGTATTCCCAAAGCAATCAAGAAGAAAATGAAATAGCCACTCAAGAGATGTTAGAACATATTCCTCATAGAATAATAGTGGAAGATAATGATATTCTAACCCAACATATATCAGAGGAAGAAACTCTCCAAGCCATCAAGAGTCTTTACCAAGTTAAGGCTCTAGGTCCAGACGGTTTCTCCATCAGGTTCTTCAAACACTTCCGAGGATTAATTAAACATGATCTTCGGCGCATGCTAAACTACACCCTTTGGAAGAAGAAAGTGGGAGTAGCTATCAACTCAAATTTCTTGGCCCTCATCCCGAAGGAAACAAATCCTTCAAATTTTTCCATATTCTGACCAATATCTTTACGCAACTCCTCCTACAAAATTCTTAGTAAGATAATTCCCTAGAGACTAAAACCCCTTCTCTCGAAGTTCATCTCAGATAATCAAGGTGAGTTCATGGAAAACAAATAAATCACCGATAATATAATTCTAGTTCAGGAAGCTATTCACTCCAACAGATATTGCAAAGACAAAGGAACGATTATCAAACTAGACATGGCAAATGCCTTTGATCGTGTAAAGCACTCCTTTCTTTCCAAAGTTCTAGAGAGGTATGGATTTTCCCTGGAATTCAGATATTGCATTAATGCTTGTATTTGTTCCCCATGGATATCCCTGATGATAAATGGCCGACCTTCACACTTTTTCAAATCAAGCAGAGGGATAAGATAGGGCTTCCCCCTATCGCCCTCCCTTTACATTCTTATGGTGGAATCTCTAAGTCGTAAACTAGAAGAGGAACACAAATTGGGGCATCTTCCTAGGCTCCAAATCGCTCTAGGAGTCAAAGCCATAAATCACTCCCAATTTGCAGATGACACTCTACTTTTAGGAGTTGCTTCCCCTATTATATCTAGGAGATTCAAACAATTTCTGGACAACTTCCTTACAACTTCAGGAGGTAAAATAAATCTCAGCAAAATAAAATTTTATGGATGGAATATACCATGACACGAAGACAACATTTCTAGAATTTTTGGATTTCCAATGATTGTTATTTGGAAATATTTCACCTATCTTGTCATTCCCATATTTCAAAGCACAACTTTCTCACAAGATTGGAAAACAATCTTAGACAAATTAGCCAACTGAATACAAAGTTGGGGAGCTCCCTGGTTAAATCTAGTAGGTAAAATCATACTCATAAAATGTGTTTTGTATACACTAACTATTTTCCAGTGTGTAGGTATTCTAGCACCCAAAGGAATCCTTGAAAAAATATCAAAAACTCTTAGAGGATTTCTATGGGAAGGAGGGAAAACAAACACAAAAAAATTTCATCTCGTCAACTGAGAAATTGTGTGTCCACCTACAGAAAAAGGCGGTCTGGCTGTTTGTAACCCTTCTCTCATGAATATATCCCCGGTAGAAAAGTTGGTTTGGTGTCTCATCTCCAGCTCCCTGGATTGGTGGAAGCAAGCAATCCTAGCCAAATATATCGACTCTCCCATAATTCACAGTTTGGACACCCCCCTTCCCTCCTCTAAAGGTTCTCTAATTTGGAAATTGTTAAGAATGGTAACCACTCCGATTCAATCAAATATCTCCTGGGCCCCTGGAAAGGGAACCCTCATTAACGTGTGGACGAATAACATTCTAGGAAAGAATCCCCTGGAAAAAGTCAAAAATATTAATCCCATTAGAATTTGGTGCCTATCCAATGGCTTCTTTAAGCTTCAATATTTTTATGAATGGACAACAAATGGAATATGGCATTCTAGGAAAACTCTATCACCCTATGACCATCTCCTTCCACTTCTCCCTATCCTCTTTGAACATATCACTGGCTGCGCCCCTATAAGAACAAATTGCAGAGACGATTGTTGCTCAGGAACGATAAATTATTCATTTAAACAAGGATATGATAGTCTTCTCGTGGATTCCTCAAGGACACCTCCCTCCAAGATCTGGTCCTATGTGTGGTCTGAACCCTCTCTTCCAAAAATCAACTCTGTTATCTGGATCATGATACACGAAAAAATTCTTACTGTTGAAAACCTTCATAAGTGAGGCATCGCTGGTCCATCCAGATGTGCCCTATGTATGGCCTCCGAAGAATCAATTCAACATCTGTTCTTTGAATGCCCCTTCAACTTAAATATTTGGTATCTTATGATCACCTCTCTTCAGTATAAATTTCACCCTCCTTCCAATTGGAATGAAATTTTCATTCTTTGGAAGCAAAGATATGCTGGCAGCTTCAACATAAAACTCCTTTTTGCAAGTCTTTGGAGGCAGACTCCAAAATTCATCTGCTGGGGAATTTGGTTAGAAATAAATAATACCATCTTCCAAAATAAATCTCTCCCCCCCCCCAGCATATTCATGCACAATCTTGTGGCCTCCTTTCGAAAATTTTCTCTATCCATAAAAAACTCTCAGACAATAAGGTTTTGCTAACAGACTCATAGTAACTTTGGATAACTAGTATCTTAAGAAATCACTCCATCATTCACACAATTAAAATTACAAATCATTATAGGTGGCAGTTGTGATTACTCAATCAAGAATTTATTTAATGGAAATGTCAACAACACTCTCATGTCCTATTTTTTGATGGAGCTTCAACATGCAACTCAGGGGCGATAGGTGCGGGGGGAGTTGTATTCAACTCCGAAGGAAACAAGGTTTTGGAAATTTCTTGGGGAACAGGTAAATCCACTTATAACCACACAAAGGTCCTCACAACATACATGAGACTTCACCTTATTCAATAAAATAGATTTACCAGGCTCACGGTTATTGGTGATTCTGATTTGATCATAAGGGGACTTTGGAAATATATCAAGACCACGCACCCCAACATCTCGAGAAATATTCTCTTAATCAAACACTTGGAACATAAATTCGACAAATTCTCCTATTACCATGTGTAAAGAACTCAAAACATTGTTGCTGACTCCCTCGCCAAAGAAGAAAAATCACTTGCAACTGGGCAACTTAGACTAAATTCCACAATTATCCATGTGTCTATCCCCTAAGTATTTTTCACCAATTGGGCCATCTCCTCTGAACAATTTATCGCATGTGCACCCTCCTCATAACCATCCTCTTTATGTCAACCATACCCTCCTCTCACTTCACATGTCGTACTTCCTTGTGAACGACGATCATCCTCTCATACATCCCCCCTCATGCTTCGAACGAGCATTTCTATCACTCCCTAGCATAAGAAATGGTACTCTTTACCTCAAACCCCCCTTTTCATCCCTCTTTGCATGACCTGGAGATATAGAAGGTACACAATCTTAACCTCACCTTCTTCCAGCCACTCGTGCGGTTCCCCTTCTACCTTCAACATGGAATTGACTTACATCTGTGACCTTATACCTCATGTTATCTTTATCTGTTGGAAAGAAACACAATCAAATTACAAAGGTGGAGGCATTGCTGGTTACCATTTCAAGCCTTGCCACATTTGGGTCTTCAACCACCTTCATACCCGTGTAATCATGTGGCATCAAGACATGATAGATTGTCAGTGTGCAAAATGCTCCGTAAGCAGGCTCCAGGACCAAATGCAGATTCATTAGGAGGAAATTTCCTCACTAAAATTGTAGACCGAGCAACAAGTTCAATAGATCCAAGCTCAGGAGAAACGACACAATGTAGAAATGGCCCTCATAATGCACGCAGTTAACAAAAATTCATCCGTCATTCGCTCTATTTTCTAGTCTCAACATCAACATGGTGTGTAGGAGCTAATTCAAGCCACTATTTCTGCAGAATCCAGAGCCTCAAATGAGGCAGTCCATCCATATCAACAACCAATTATGCCTAATGTTCCAGAAATGGGGCAAGCAGAAAATCCAGGTCCAAATGCAGTCCAGGAGATGGAGGTTCAACATCGGAACCAGGTGGACACAAGCTTACATCTGCATTAGTTTGCATGGTTAACAAAGTTTTGTACTTACTCTACTCCTTTGTAGCCATATTTATTTGGCATTTTTGTATAATCAATAATAGTTCAAATCAGAATTTATAGGCACATTTAGGGTTATAAATATCAAGATTTTTTGATACAATTTTTGTATATGGAACCTCTATAATTTTGGCCTTATTTTGGAGAAATACATGCCCTTTCTAATATAAAACATATCCATTTCTGTTAAAAAAAACATTGTTGTTCTAAAAAATATGTTTAGATCTCGGATCATGTCTCAGTACGAACCACCAATCCCCATCCAACACATTCGGGTTAAAAAACACTTGGTTGCAATGTTTTGGGAAAATATAAGGCTCCTTACTTTCAACCCAGATTTTTTTAGAGTTAATACATTATATCCCACTATCATGATCTTCCTTTACATTTCTTCAGTTGAAGGTATCCCACCACTTGCAACAAAAATTAACACATTGAAATGATGAGAAGTCCACTTGCGTGATCTCTTGTATCTTTGCAATGTAACCTAACTTTCCCTCTATCAGGTTTTCATCACGGTGCCTAACACAACTAGATTGGTCGAACTCAACCTCCACTCCATAATTTTTTGTGATGTGTCCATTGTCAACATACTTAGTGCACAAAAAATGTCCATATGCCCACATAGGTGGGAACAAGTGCACCCGTAAAAATGTGAACAAAGGATGGTGTCATATGTTTAATAATTGAAGTATTATAAAAACATAATACGTGTTAAAATTCAAATGTGCAATATTATAAATAGAACATGGTACTTGGAAAGGTTATTACATAGTTGCTACACCCGATCCCTATTTTTAGTGCGTTTGGATCTTCTCCACGTGGGTTACGACCAGACACCACATATTTCTCTTGCATTTGGTCAACCACCCAATTGTCGGGACATATTTTTGGCATATTTTCTTTTAAATGATCAGGATAAGGCATGCTTCTACCATTCAACCGTCAGAATGATTTCCTGTCATAGTCCCATTTCCTTCTTTTCTCTTCATACATTGTGACCCATGGTCACATTACCTCCACGTTGTAAAGAACAAATTTATTGATGGAATCCATTTCTAAATTCATTGATGTATACAAATATTTAAGGCAAATATCATGAGATCAAATACATATTATCAACTTAAATAATTTTTTTATTGATGGCATCAAAATTTCTAAATTCGTTGATATATAAAATAATTAAAAACAAATAGCATGGGATGAAATATATATTATCAAATTCAATATAAACTATTTCTTTGTACTAAATTGACAAAATATAACTAACTTACTCTTTATCAAGCACATTTTCCCATTCATTTGGAGTAGCTCCCCTTCCCTTTTATCCTCATCTTGACGGTCATCCCAAACGACTGCCCCTTCCATGTCTTCAATTTGGTTGATGCACTCGCTGGCATAATTGAAGGAATCATACACTATGTACCCCTCTGCCATAGAGCCCTCTGATTTTTCCCTTTTGTCGAACAAACCCCTTCAATTTTTTCATGTACCTCTCTAAGAACAACATCCAACAGCATGAGATAACCCCAACTAATTCAAACTCATCAAGTAGGTGAATTAG
This sequence comes from Picea engelmannii, assembly GCA_009831015.1. NCBI lineage: Eukaryota > Viridiplantae > Streptophyta > Pinopsida > Pinales > Pinaceae > Picea > Picea engelmannii. Next base: position 783,042 of record ML776844.1, read on the forward strand.
AATATGGACTTGCAAGTCCATAAAACTTGTGGGCAATTCCTTCTCAAACATACAAACAATATTAGCTATCTCTTGACACCACCATGGAATGTTATCCATATGAATTTCCCTTGATGTGATCCAACGTACAAATGTAGATAATTTGGTTATGGTATGTCACATGTCCTAGGGGAAATCATGGTTCACACAACCACACACTAACAAAGGATAATGACACTACAAAATAGACACACACATCCTTAATTTCCATAAAACTGTGATTGCATAGCATTTTTTGCCAATTTCAATATAGAAGAAGAATCATGTATTCAACATACATACCCTTAGAAGGTTCAGATGGTCATGTGGTTTCAACCCTGACAAATTTCCATCTACAATGAAGCAACGCCGTAGAGTTGACCCATATAAATAAGGTGCATTCACACCCAATATACCATCCTTTTCCATAGAAAGATCATCTTTCTTCAAAATCTATGGGACATCACCTTCTTTAAAAGACCAAGAGGGACCAACCTCTCCTCTAGTTTTGTTTCCTGGCCAATGTCTCTTGATAATATTTGAAGCAATAATATCTCTCTTGACAACCAATGTGTCACTTTTATTGCATGATATGTGCCTCTATAAATAAGATAAAGCATTTTTGAATATATGCATGGGATCTAGTAAATGTCCAACCTTAAGATGCTCCCAATATGGAAGCTCATAAAATACATGTTTCCTTTTCATCTCAAAGGGAATTTTCTCAACATAGGTGTCAAAAAATTCAGGATCATCGAACATAGGTTCCCCATTTGAATCAAATAATTTTTCCATTTCCTCCTCCTTCTCTATGTCATATGCTTTATTCCAATCTACCGGTCTCATTATTTCAGGTTTCCAGGTTCTCTTTGGTTTACCATTGAAAGCAAATGCAACTCTTCTTTAAGGGTGGTCTTCTGGGAGGAATACCCTCAAACAATTATACACCTACTTTCATAGGTCATTAGACCACCTAGCATTTATAGACAGTCCACAACATTTACATCCATGATACCCTTTTGTTATGTCAAGACTTGCGATGTTATCATATACATAACATGTTAGTGTAAAAAATATAGTTGCACCGAATGAAGTATGCCAAATAAAATTACAAATATAAACAAATCGATGAACATGCGTACCAGAGAAAACTCCTAGTCTTGAATAATCATTCGTGGTGTGTGCACATATGCCATAAAACGTAAAATACCTCTCCATTGGAATGGGTCTTGATACATCATATACATGTATCCATTCCCATAATTTCTTAAATTCATTGATCAATGGTTGGAGGTAGACATCCATTCTCTTCACTTGTCTTCTACCTAGGACTATAAGATCCAACATAAGATGTTTGTTCTTCATGGACAACCATGGGGGGATATTGTTATTGATCAATACCGCTGTCTAAATAGAATAGTCGGTGTTTTGGAGGGAATTGATCCAGGTGGATATCGGTGGCCACCCACCTTTTCCAACTGGCCCAAAACATGTTTTTGGCAATTTTGGTAATTTACTATTTTTAGTAGTTTTTTCGGGTCCTGAACTTTCGGGGCCATTTTGAGGCCCTAAACGATGTTTTTTTGGGTATGTTGCTCTGG
>ML776844.1:784710-813239 GCA_009831015.1 Picea engelmannii
TCATTAATAGAAATCGTGTATTACTGTATCTCTGTGTTTATGGTTGCATCTCTGATATATTTATGTTATATTATTGGATATACGCGATATCTCTGTGCATTTCTTTATTATATCTCCGCTCTCATTTCGTGTCGAAAATAATCCGGATCAGGAATACAAGTTAACTCTATCCATAGCTATGCTCAATTGGAGGCTCTGTACTTTTATCCTTGAATTTATTAGGTCATGTATCCTCTATATTCTTAATGGATATTGAATCTTCTAGAATTCACATAACTACTGGCTCACTTCTATGTGAGGCATGCCACCCTTGCAACACAGGTAATTTTTTGCAATGAAAGAGCCTTTGAATTCTTGGAATTATAGGCATGTGACTAAATATCTTATGAGGAGGACCATGTGCCTTTCCCTTAATTTTTGATTTATTGTATTTGTCATGCCCACATTCTGGACATATGTCTTTGTCTGCATATTCGTTTCTATATAGAATACAATCATTCAGACATGCATGGTATGATATGTATTCAACACCCAACATTTTCAACATTTTCTTTGCCTCTGTGCAACTATCGGGTAAGCGATTATCACTCGAAAGTACGTTATCTTTGAATAACCTACAATTAGTGGGAAATAGAAATTTACACTATCATTAAGAATGAATAAAATCAACCCTTTTCTTCCTTCATTGTGTGAAAAGATTCATTAAAATTTTAGGGGACTTAATGGTTATTTACCTCAAAAGTGTCAAGAAACATGCATATGACATACCATACATTGGTTTCAAGTTGTACAATAGCATTGTTTTCCCTAGCTAGGTAGACCTTGCAGACCCCTGTACTGCACCAAATAAAAGGGTGATGTAAGCAAATTTCAGGATTTTGTAGAAGGTATCTATGATATCAACGTCATCCCCTAGTTAATTTTGCTAGAATGTATTTAACAACATTCCCTCCATGGCCTGGGTATCTTGCAAGAAATCATCCATACCAACCTATATATCATTTCCTTCATCCCCAACATGTGAAGAAATAGTGTTACTATCGAGGATTTGAATTGGTGACTCAAAATGTAGTGGGAATTGAATATGTGGTTGTTTCAACCATTCTCAGTATGCTACCTCTCCAAGCTCTTTTTGTTTAACAACAAGCTCGTGAATTGACATCGTAGTGGGGTTGCAACGGTAGATGGTGGACATGTTGCTTCCCATCATAATTCTGATTATAATTATATTTAACGTTACATCAATGACATTCGTGACAAAATGCTTTTAATATGTTCAAACATTATACCAAACACTTATTAGAAGCATGGATTTTTTTTTCCCAATAATAAACATGAAACCAACCCCTTTATAAATTAAATGTCGAATTAAGAAATACATTTACATTAGTTCCTTTGAAAATCCAAAAGTTCAATTACTCAATCATCTTTTTCTTACGCCCTACATGGTTTTCTACATAAAAGAGATAAAATTCAATGTGTACTACCATTGACCCAGGCTGGTTGCTGGAAGATGGCCTGTTAGGATTGGTAGGGTAAAGAAGCTATCCATTTACATCAAAGTTTTGCTCACGATATATTTCTCCTAATAAGAGCTTGCAAAATTTTAGGACCATGAGAATGTCTTGAGCATCTTAACTCAATCCTGAATCTTGATCCTACAAAATTCAATGAACAATTATTAAACTACACCTCCACACATAATATAAATTCAATGAGATGAATGAATTATCAATAAAATCTAGATGTACTACAATCAACGTGAGAGAACTTGAAGGATTTCCAAATATACAGAATGAGGTGATGTTGGAATATGAAGAATTGACCATTTGATATTATAATAATTTTTTTCCCACATTTGAGCCAAAAATGTCATCTTGGGTAGCATAGAACAATCTAAATTCAAAAATAACTTTGAATAACTTTTATAACTTGACAACACACGTAAAAAATCAGAATTTTTTCCTATAATATCATTTCTTTTTTCCGCTATCTCAATCTGGATTTACAAAATATGAAATAGTTACTCGATCCCTGAAAATATACTCCTTGAACATAGAAAATATGAATTTGATGCTAAACCCCTCTCTTACTCTCTTCTTCCTTCCCTCCCCCTTTGCCCCTCTCTAGATCTCTCCCTTCTTCTTCTTCTCTCTCTACCTTTCTATACCCCTCCTCTTGTTGATTTTTCTAGTGCAATAGATAATAACACAATATTTCAGATGCAAATTGCTTGAGTTGCAAATGAGACAAACTGGCTCCTTATTTATACTAAACTGGCCTTCCCAACAGACACAGATTTTTGCTTTTCATTTTTCACATTATGAAGACCGACCATAGTTACAAAATTCAACACTCCCTCTTAACTAGGGAGGTATTCATAATGGAAAATTTGACTTGTCTTCTTGGCACTTCTTCTGAGAATGTCTACCTAATGCTACAAATGTCAACACTCCCTCTTAACGAGGGAATACATACTTGGCCATCGTATATTAATTGGAAATTCTTCTGTCATAGAAAGATTGTATCAAATCATCATCAACATCAACAACCTACCACAACCTAGTCAATATCTTGACACATGGCATATCCTTTATATAACATCATTTCTTTGGGCCATACTCCATCTGAGTAATTAGGCATGATGCTGAATAATTCAGGTGTTGAAACCTGCACAATCAACTGAGTATCCTACAGTTTTTATGCACTCAATAGAGTGTCCCGTGACTACAAGGACCATTCTTCCTGATCATGTCGCGATATATGCCACAAGAATAATGTCAGTCCTTCTAGATACTGAAAGCCACACCATGATCTATAGGGACCATTCTTCTAATTAGGTCACTACATGTGCCATAGATAAACTGCCAGTCTTGTACCAACCTCCCTAATCAGGTCACCATTCGTGCCATAGGGGATAAACCATTCATCCTGATTAGGTCACCATATGAACCACATGAGAATGTCATTCCTGGACCATTTTCCACTGAAAAATGTCAGTCCATGATACATCAACAATCTATCCAACTTAGACCATTCTCCACATGGAGAATATCAGTCCAAAAACACACTAACTATCCACAATGCAAGAATATCAACACTCCCTCTCAACCAAGGGAGTATTCTCTACACGCCCCAACTTGTCCCTGAAGTATACAAACTTCCCTGAAGTATACAAACTTCCGTTTGGATGAGGGCTTCGTCAGAATATTTGTTATCTACTCATTGGTGGAGCTTCACTTCTCCCTTCTAGACTTTATCACAGATATAGTAGTACTTTATCTCAATGTGCTTCGACTTTTCATGGAACACAGGATTCTCTAAAAGCTTCACACAATTTTGATTATCACAACATATCACGACCGAGTCCAACACCTGGTCAAATAGTCCAGAAACTAGCTTACAGAGCCATACTGCTTCCATACAAGCATCACAAGCTGCAATATACTATGCCTCTATAGTTCTGAGTGCGATAAACTTCTGTTTCCTGCTAACCCAAGATATAATAATAGAGACCAAGCTGAAACATACACCAGAAGTATTCTTTTTGTCACTTGCGCTCCCTGCCTAATCGATATCTGTATATCCCTGCCACTTTACATCACTTTTTGAGACATATCTTAAAACATAATTTAGCATACCCCACAAATATCTCAAAATTTGCTTTGCGACTATCCAATGCTAATGTCTCAGTTCCACCTGGAACTGACTCAACGTGTTCACAACAAAGTAAATGCCCGACCTATTATTAACCAAATATATCAATGAGCCAATCAACACCCGGTACATGGAGGGGTCTACCAGATTAGAGTCAGAGTCTCTCAACTTCTTCATATTTGTCACCATGGGAGTTTCCATGGATTTTCAATCCATCATTCCAAACTTCTGAAGGATGTTTGCAACATACTTCCCTTGACCTAGGAAGATTTCACCTGGCTTCTACCATACTTCTAATCCCAAATAGTAATGTATTAAGCCAAGATCCTTCATCTCAAAATCAGAGGCCAACTCCCTCTATCACTAAAGCAAACCCTACCGAAACAAGTGGATCCTCCCAAGAGGTCTCACATCTCCTAGAGACCTCCTGCCTCTGAAGCTTCTGTCTGGCCTCCTCAACTCATGCATACTATCATCAAGATCAAAGGATCACCATAAACAACCTTGTGATTTTATTCTTGTGAAAATTGGATCTAGGCTTCTTGACCTCTAACTTATAATACCTACAGGTCACCATAATCTTGATTGACAACTGCACAATTTTTTTTTTCTTTTTCCATCTACTTCCATGCACCTTACTTGAAGCCCCTTTTGACAATATAATATCAATTTAAAACTATCATTATCTTTCACTATCGTTCTCTTTTAACATCATCATAAGACCCAAAACATGGACTTTGTTCATACAGACTATTATAAGTGACCCGATAGTGACGTTGATCAACCAAGAAATATGGTTCACCTTCACACTATATGGTATTATTTGTGGATCCATAATGAAAAACTCAACTTCTTCAAAACCAACTTATCATCAACATTGTGATCATAAGTGATATTCAATTCACCACATGGGAGACATAGAAATCATAAACCAGGGTCATAATATCACCCCTAGAGTGACATTCGGTTTCACAAGCTTCCAAATTTCTCATTTCAAGTTCTTTAGGGGCTTTCCCTTCTCCTGGGCTTCGTAGTAATGCACCTAATCCATTCCAACATGCCTGCAAGAACACCATTATTATCATTGACCCCACCATTCCTTGATGGTTGGTGAAAGGTCACAATCTCGTCGTTATTATTGGCCGCCCTAATCTTGTGCAACCATATCTCTACTAGATTCAGGTAATTGGCAAAGACAAGCTTCAAGATAGGCTAGTAGGAGGGATCCAAGCCCAAATTATTGGCTGCAGTTCCCCACATGCCTTTCTTCATGAGATCTTGGTAATTACATAGGATTCAAATACTTGTGGAGTGGTTGTGATTATCAATGTGCGTGGTTTCTTCTACAAATACTGGGAAGGACCAAGAACACACCTGGGGATAGCCTTAGAAGGACGTCATTAGAATTTGATTGAAAATCCACTTCTACTTATGCAATTATTTCTTAATGCCATGTCCATTGTTGTTGTTTTTTGTTATGAACATAAATATACATATAAATAGATATTCATAACATAATAATTAATTAATAAATAATAACTATTAATAATGAAAGGACATGTCTCAAATGACATGACTATTGGTTAAGGGAACCCTTGCGTGGGTATATAAATGAGCCCTCATTCTCAATTGTATATCATCTTATCTATTCATATATTATTTACAGTCCTACATGGAATACTTTGTTATATTCCAAGTATTTTGGACAATTCTTGTGTGAGCGAACTTTGTTCATCCCATTTGGTATCAGAGCTTCGTTTTTCTGATCCTGGCCTTTGGCCACTCTCTTTGCAGACCTTGTCTGAATCGACTTTTAGCCACACACAAAAAATTTCAAAGTTTCTCTAATCTGGTCTTGACCAATAATTGGTCTTTGGCCATTTAAAGCTCAAAATTCAGTTGGAGAAGATTATTTCCGTTGAAAAAAATTCTGCTACAATTTTTAAAGTCCAGAAAAAAAATCAGAAATATTCTATCTTCAATTAATAACAAGTTAACTGTTACATGCTGTACTTCAATCTGCTGCCACCGTACAGATTGAACCACTGTTAATTCTTGAGCCATCCAACCACCGTACCTTCCATACGGTCTCTCTTCATACCTGTCCTCCTACAAAATTACCCATTATACCTGTACCTGTTCGCCGCTTCCTCTTCTGTACAATTAAAAAAAATTAATCTGTGCACAAATCCTACAACCATCGAACCAATCCATACAATGTTTATATATTCCATTTAATTCATGTCCGTAAGTACCAACAACAACAAATCACTCTACACAACCACCATTTTTGCAATCCGTACACTTTCCAATGCAATCACTGCCCGTACATCGTACTACCATCAATCTACCAACAATCATTTTTGTTCCGTACGATTAAAAAAATAAATTAATCAGTGTACAAATCCGTACAACGTTTGTATATTCCATTTAATTCATGTCTATAATTACCAACAACAACAAATCGCTCTACACAACCACCATTTCTGCAATCCGTACACTTGCCACTGCAATCATTGCCCATACAACACACTGCCATCAGTCTACCAACAATCATTTTTTTTCCCGTACGATTAAAAAAATAAATTAATTAGTGTACAAATCCGTACAACGATCGAACCAATCCATACACCATTTAAAAATTGAAGGTGGTATCCATTGCTAAGCGACGTCCGTACAGTCGTGTGATTCAAGTTAGAAGTTGAAAATTAAATTGAATATATTACAAAAGTATTATAAGTGGTAAAAAATGTTTTTTTTTTTTTTTAAGATCAACATAAAATTATAATTATAAAAAGGTATTTTTTATATTAAAAACATTACCTTTTAAAAAGTACACAAATTTATTTAAAAAAAAGACAAATATTATATTATTTTTGCAAGGGAATTTTACTAAAAGGAGTATAAAGGGAATTATTTAAGGGCTATTGAAGTTTTTAAAGGTGATTAAAAAAGTTCAAGATAATTAAAACTCCCCACTATTGAAAATTATAAAGTTCAATTAAGAGGGATAAAAGGTAACCCTAAGTTCCACTTTAAAGTTAAAACAGGTTAGTAAGGAAAATAATCAAATTTCCTAAAAGTTCATATTGATGTAAAAGGGTTTTAAGTCCTCATTAAAGTAAAAGTTATAAAGTTCAAAGAAAATAAATAAATAAATTATTATTTCATTAATGAGTTAAAAAGAAAGAAAGAAATAAATTATTATTCCATTACTAAGTCAAAAATGGATTTGAAGGTTCAAGTGAATAAAATAAGGTTATTCAAGATAGTAATTATCGTAAAATATCGAGAAAAAAACCAATGGACAATTCTAAAATGACGAAAAGAAGATTTTCTTATGAAGGATGTTGCATTTCAACTTACGGGTTATTTACATTAAAGGGGGTTATTCAAGGAAGAGAGGTTAACATCGTTATCAACATGACCCAGGATGATAATTCTATTAATATTAATTTGGTGAATCAATTATTTATTTTAGAGCATAACATAAGTGAAAAGACAAATATTGTTTGCAAGAGACAATATGAAATTAAAGACTTGCAAGTAACAATTGATGATTATGAATATATATCTCAATTCAATGTCACAACTATGTATAGAGAAGAAATCAACATCATTTTCGGGCTACCCTGGTTTAAAAGTCTAGGTACCTTCTTTTTAAACATAGAAAAAAAGTTTGTGACTTTTCCCTATAAAAAACGATGATGATTCTTCAAGACATTACTATGAGGTCAAAATCGATAACACCTTCATCAAAATATTTTAAATATATCTCAAAGGTGATCCTTCCAGATAATCAAAAATCGATATCAAAGATGCAAAAATAATATGATGAAGTTATTTCTGATAAAAACCAAGAAATATCTCGCTTAAAAAATCATAGTGAAAAACTTCTTACTCAAATTAAGAAGTCAAGGGATACAAAACAACGTGTCTAGGAGTTGGAGAAAGATAATCAAGATCTCGGGAAGAAATTATCAGGAAATGATGAAGAAGCTTCTCGTTTGAAGAACCTTAATAAAAAATTGCTTGAACAAATTAAAAACATGAAAGATGAAAAGCCAGAGAATCGAAATACTATAAATAAAGTCGGAAAATCAGAAGATGAAGAAGAAATTTCACGCCTAAGGGTTCATAATCAAAATTTACTAACACAAATTAAAAAGTTGAAGCATGATAAGAAGACTTTAAAAGAAAATCTAGATCGCAAAACATCATTAGTCGATAAGGAAACGACGACAGACCCGATCAACCTTACAACTCAAAAGGAGGCAAATCTAGCTGATGTAAAGAAGTTTTCAAATGTTGAGGTACAAACAAGCCAGAGATATGAATAAAAATCAATTCCAAAAGTTAATCAAGAAAAAGCTACAAGTATACGAAGTAAAGATCAAGTTGCAAGGATGCCTTATCGACATCCTAATCACAAAAATCGATACTTCAACGAATCAATGTATCCACAAGAACAAATAACCACTATGTCGAAGAATATTACTTCCACTATAAGTGCAGGTCAAAATATAATATTATTTCTCATAGGTTTTCATTTCCAGTCCATTTCCCTTTCATTTCCTTGGGCCCTCCCATGAGGGAGTCAAGACGAGTCCAACTCTGATACCATGTTGATTTTTCTAACTTGCAATAAATAATAGCACAATATTTCATATGCAAATTGCTTAATTTACAAATGAGTTGAACTGACTTCTTATTTATACTAAACTGGCCTCTCCAACATACATGACTTTTCACTTTTCACATTATGAAGACCGGCCATAGTTACAAAATTTAACACCTCTCTCTCTCTCTCCATCTGTCTCTCAACCTCTCTCTTTCTCTTGTTGGCTCTCCCCCTCCCTCCCCTTCTCTCCCTATATTCCCTTCCCCTTTCTCACTCTCTCTCTTGCATCTACCCCTCGCTTCCCCTCACTCTGTATCCCCCTCCCTCTCTCACTCATTGTATCCCCTTCCCTCTCCCTTTCTCTCTCCGACACTGGTGTGCTTTATCATATAAATATGCACCGATGCGTTTAATTGAGATAAGCACTAAAGACTGACCTATGTTATTTCCTCCACAAAGAAAAACCTCTGCAAACTTTAAATACAAATGTTTTCATTTGCATTGTGCATATTTAATTGACTTATGATGTGTTATTACTTACACATCGCCCCAACACGTTATTAATTACACTTAGCACTGGTGCATTTAGAACTGTATAGCACACTGACTGAAGCAAGTTAGAAAAATAATGCACACCTACTATCAATACTTTGAAATTTATTATGAAAATAAATCAATGCATTATACACACTACTCGCAGCATAACACACCAATTTCCTCACTGCTGTTTTGATTTCTCCTTTTATATTTCACAAGAATAATTTTTTAAGCACAATTTATTTATAGAGTTTGTTTATTTATATATGGGTGTTTCCTATCCATTGCAATGAAACCACTCATTGCATTGAATCCCAAACTGTCCTGTCACTATCGATTTTTTTTTAAACGCCTTTGCATTGACCGATGCGCTCTATACAGTGTAAGTGCACCAACACGTATTTGTTTGTAAACAATGCCACTTTATTTCAATTTGAAACATTATTAAAAAATCCTTTCCGCGGTCGACGATGCACATTTTACCTAAATACTAATTAGGGTGCATGGTTTACAAAGCGCACCGTTGAGTTTAAAATGGAAAAAAATACTATTTTTTATATGGAAATCACCATTTATTAATTTTGTTCAATGATTGATGGTACATAATAAATAATACTTAGGAAGTCATGCTTTTCTTATTTCATAAAGCACTAGCTGAATACAAAAAATTGTAAAACATTTTCAATTTTGCAATGGCCATGTTATATTGTACCGATGCGTATAAATATTGTTGACGCCTCGGTTCAAATTATCTTAATACATGCCACCAGATATTATTTAGAAAAAAACACAATTTTTTTATCTCTCTCTCTCTCTCTCTCTCTTTCTCTTGCAGGGAGATTTTGAAAATTCCAAGGGATAAACAAGGGGAAAAATAATACATGTTGATATGGATGTCCAAAAAAGTGTAGAAGAATATGTTAAAAGAAATGAACATAATTGCGTTGCAAGAGGAGCCATCTCAACTACAATGTGCATCAGAGGTATGTAATCATTTATTTATTCTTTTATGTACATCAAATTTAAGTATCACGTGAAATACTAATTTTCAATTGTTTTGTTGCAGAAAAGAAAAACAAATAAAATCCATTCAACCAATAAGATAGGACAATGAGGAATAAAATGGTTAATCACAAACTTTGTGAGTATTTATATTTTCAACGTTTCTTAAGATTTCATGTTTTCTGTGATCTTTGTATTTAAATAATTAATTTACACTTGTCCATGGATGTCTTCTACTAGGCGCTAACATACAAAGAGGTGCCAACCCATAAATTGATAAACATTGGGTTAAGTATGGGTTGTGAGTATATGTTGAAGAATGAAATTTTAATTGAACAATTTGTAAGTATCTATGTAGTTTAACTTCCATTGTTTTATAATTAATGAAAAAACAAGAAAACTTTATATTGATTATATCGACTGTGCTTTGTCATGTCGTATTAAACATGAAGGAAACAAAGTATGGAATGCAGACATCAAAGGAAATTTTGAGAGAAATCATGAAGCATGACTTCGAAAGAATGTGTATTGTTTATGAAAGACTTGGTGCTAAGGTATGTTTTATGATTTACGCAATCATGTATATTCTACCATATATATAAATGTACATATACTTATTATAGTTTATTTCGATGTTTGTAGATGGAAGATGAAGAGGCGGAACATAAAAAACAAGTCGATCAAGAAAACATTATGTTAAAAAACCAAAGTACAATACCATGTACAAATTATGAATAAACGAGGCATGCACACAACTCGAGCAATGTCAACAGTTCAACTGATGAATGACAATCAATATAATTGAATGTTACTACAAATTGTATGTTTTGGAATATTTGTCTATGAAAATTAGGGATTTTGTTTAATGTACTCGACATATTGTCCAATTGCATGAGGACATGTTACCAATAAGTGTAACATTACAAATTGGTTTCAATTTTATTATTGTAATGGACCTTTGCATTGTCCCTTTTTGTATGACACTGGGTCTCTTATTCATATATAATAAAATGGGTTTCTTATTTCATTGCATTGTCGAATGTTGTAAAATGTTGCGTTCCTAAATAATTAATATGTAGATGATTTACATTGTTACAAATAACATAGGTTTAATTGGTTGGATAACACACTAATGCAATCATTGTATTGAAATGAAATAACAAAAATATAAAACAATATTGTTATAAAAAAATATTTGATTTTGAAATGATTAATTGAAAATTTGTAAAAAACAATGAATTAAAATATATACATATCAGTGCACTGTATTCTTTTGAACTTACTAGATAGTGCGTGACATAATATAGACATTGGTGCATTTTGAGGAGCCATACGCACCGATGCATATTAATTATAATAATGCACTGGTACATACTATTGAGAAAACACAGTGTTCCGTAAACAAAATAACATACAATTGAATTTATTGTTTCAAAATTGTACGGTGCTCATGCTTGAAATATACATCGAGGTGCTAAAAACAATTTATGTACCGGTGCGTTAATTTTATTATATGCACCAAGATTCTAAATATTATTTACGCACTAGTTCCTTTACTATAGTATATGCACCAGTGCATACTCAAAGTAATGGCACCGACATCCCACTTTGAATATTCAAAATTTCAATACCCTTCAGTGCACATGGTAAAATAGATATTGGTACGTACTAATTACACAAACACCATGGTGCATGCTATATTAAATGCATTGGGTCTTAGGATAATTTGATCTCACCGGGCTAACTATAATTTAAATGCACTGGGGTGAACAAATTCTAAAGACCACCGATGCTTCATACAAAAACAATGCGGAACCGATGCACAATAATTATAATAGCATCAATGCTCTGCATACAACGAAAAAGGCGGTATCGGTGCACAATAGTTATAAATGCACCATGACATTTTTTATTATATTAAGATTCATGGTGTTTTTATTATATTAATGTATCGATGCATTTAATTATAGTAAAGTGCTGGTGCGTGTTTGTCAATAACACACTAGTGTGTTTTGACAAGAACAACATAAAAAAAAACCTCCTGTACAACCTTCCCCCTCCCAATTTTTTTAGTTATATGAAACATCAGCTAAAACCTTTGCATCTAACAGAGGAGGTTGTAGCCAATTTTTTTTTGAAATTTTTTCCAAATTTTGTAACACTAAAAACCTTCACTAGAAAGTTTTCACCTTGAAGTGCACCACATAAGACCCACAAAACCTACCAAGCCCATCAAAATCAGCCACCAAAAGAATTTCTTGTGCCTTAGGTTCTGTAACTTGACCAATTGACCTCCCATCCTGCTTCTGAGATTAGGTATAGGCTCTAACACTGTTCTAGAATTGAAATCCTTCATTCAATTATCTCGCTATACCAGACAAATACAATGTACTATAGGAAACGATTAACAATGACACATGGTTTTCTAAGAGGGGGAGGGGATGCAAGGAGGTGACAAGATCGACATGTGGAGTATAGTTTTGACACATGGTAGATTCCAGGATAGAATACAAACCAAATTGAGATGGAACATGTTGACATCCAAGTGGATTTGGGAGGATGATGAAAGTCTTGGAGAGAACCCTCCCTTAAAAGAACGTGACGTTTAATTAATGGTGATGACATATGGCATTAAACTAGCATACCCCCAATGTAGGGGGAAAGGAAGCACCAAAGTGAATTTGGGTGGTTACGTTGTTTAAAGACCGTAGGATTTTGTTTTTGGATAAAAAATGAATACTTCAAAAGGTCCATCTTCATCACACTTCTCACGAAATATTTTCAATGATCTTGCAACTTCAAATATGAATCACGCATGCCCACATACAATAATCGTGGATATGTGACGACGGATTTTCTAGAGAGAAATGAAAGAGGAAGAAGAGGCATCGACGAACAACAAAGGTGGGAGAATAACCACCCCTTAAAAACTTCGTCAATGTAATTAACCGTATGAGAGACTATGAAAGATCCCATAGAAACAACCTCTTAAGGAACATCTTAGGCATAATTATTATATCTAGATGTAAAAATATTTTTAACCTTTAGAATTACCACACAAATCTTAGAAAATTCTTCAACACTAATGATAAAGTTGTGGAATAGAGAATCTAAGTTGTAATACTAATAATTAGGCTATGGAAACAAAATAAATCCTAATTGTATCTTGTTATTTACTCTATGGGAAGATTTGTCAAGTGGCATGGACATTCATATTGAACTAAATGATCAAACATGTTGTGATAAAAATGGTATACTCACAAAATATTTGTAAATTAGAAAAGAGTCATAACTTAACAATGAAAGTGTGCATTTAAGTGAGAATGTAAGAATTAACCAATGTCGATAAACGAAAACCATCATTTAAAATTAATATATAGTGTAGTGTTGAACTTAAACTATCAAGCGTAAACACATCAACACATAATATAATCACAAAATATCATTGAACAACAACCAATTTACACGGTGACATAAAGGAATCTAATTCTAGTAAAAACGACATGAACCATTTTGAAGGAGAAATATTTGAACCATTTTTAAGGAGAAATATTTGAACCATTTTTTAGGAGGGATTTCCTTTGGGAAGTATAAAGCTAATTTATCATACAAATTACAACCTTGATGGGAAATGCATGGGTCCACAGTCCACATACCAATTGACAGACTGGACCTAGGATAATATGAAAATTAACTAAATAGAAAATGGGACTAGTAAGAAGAAAATTCAAATTTAAAATTCTCTATCTGAACGTTATCCACATTCCGACATTTAAATCAAAGTCCATTAGCTAATGAAAACGATGCCATAAAATGTTCGAATGGGATTGGATAAAATGAACCTAATAATTCACATGAGAAATAATTTGAAGTATACGTGTACGATGTATGTGTACATGTCATAGTTTTCAAACAATTTGTCTACCCAGAGAAAATGCAAGAATTGGTGTGTGACTATCTTGGAAGAAACCAGATTCAAACAGGGCAAGCCACTTCACAATAATGAGTCACAAGTGAACTGCCCCTAGTTTGTAAAGACTTGAAAACAAACTTGGTGTATTTATAACCCTCACTCTCCCATAATTTAGGCATATCCTTTGCTCTCAACAGTGGATCGAGCATTGGAATACATTTGGGTAAAATTCAAAATTGGATTCATGCATTGGAAGACATATTCGAGTAAAATTTAAAAATGAATTGATGCACTCTTGACATATGAAATAAATGGTGTTAAGAAATTTGTTAAAAGTCAACCCTCACATGAGGTTGTGGTGTAACACAAAATTCAACAGATCGCTCGATATAGGTTTTGAGTTCTATCCTCTCACTAAAAATAGCTACACTTTTGGTGCAACTGATAACTGGGCTAGAAATCATTTGAATGTCATGCTAGGAGGACTAGAGTAATTATCCAGGCTAAAGACCCTTGGGATTCTTGTGCCTGGGTGCTTGAAATATTTTGAGTTACTGTAGTATAATGTTGTAAGTGAGCCTAGTGATGCCATACCATTAATAAATGTTCACTAGATAAAAAAAATAACATGATTGTAAATGCCTAATTCAAATGCATGAATTTCTCAAAAGAGGAAAGTCATAGGGATTGAAAATTGGACCTAGAAAGAAAAAAAGGCTAGGAACATAGTTTTTACTTGTAATCCTTTTCTATTGAGTTGCTTGATGACTACCTTAACTTTGGCATGGGGATCATCAAGGCTCTTGATCAAAACTCTGTACATAGACCCAAATTCACCTTCTCCAAGCATAAGGGTGCGACTAAAATTCCTGGTTGCAACCCTGAGTTCTGCATAGGTGAACACCCAAAGATTGTGCATGTGCCTTTGTGACAAGATGAACGATACATTAGGTCCCGGGGAATCAATGCTTACATTTGATGAAATTGTCTAAGATTTAATGTCAGAACCATACCTCCTCCCCTCTAGGCATGACCGACCACTCAATGACCATGTCCATATTGATTTCTTGTTGATCCTCACATCTTCCTTCCTTTCCCTCCCCGCGTATGAAAAACGAAAGCACTTCATCTTGCAGAATCCCTAAATTGTTGTCCTAAATTTCACGAAGGGTACATTCTCTCTATAGTATTGAAAATCGAAAGTAGATAAACAAGGCTCACTACCACTTGTATCAATTCCTATAGTTAAATTTCAACAACTAAATTCTCCTTATTTGTGTCTTTCTCCTTCCAAGGTTTAATATTGCATTCACTCTTGTTCTAACCTTTTTGATCGAACTTCCAATGAATAAATTATTGTTGCTTCCTTGTTTTACACTTCCTCTAAATATCAATTTCCTCCATGTATCTCTCATCATATCACTCGTTAGAGAAATCCTTAGTAACCAAAGATTCAAGATCAATGTTAAGTTTTTGCATATCTCTTCTTACAATGGCTAACCCATGATATCATTGAACTTGAGATTCTCTACCTTTGTAGCTCTATTGATGGAAACTATCTAGTTCTACTATGAATATGGAGGACCATAAAAAAGGCTATGCATTGCTTACTATACATTACTTCATTAGTTGGCCCTTGAGCTAAGTAAGAAATGAAATGAAGTAATTAAGGTGATGTGTAATCTATCTCCATCCATGGGAATATTAAATTCCTGGAGTATTTAAACTCATACAATGAGCCAAGTTATATTAATACTTCTTTGTTATATTTTCCCGTGACATTTTGAAAATACATGTTAGGAGAGATTATGTAGAGAAGGGAAGAAAAATAAGAAGAACAAAGAAAAAACCACGGTGTGCATTTTTATTCAAATGGGCATATTTTCCTTCAGGCGGGCATTCATTTGTATTGAACACATGGTATCCATTCATAATCTTGGTGTTCAATTTATTTAACAATGGAATGCATCTATTTAACCTTGGAAATGTCTATAAGAAGGTTCAAGAAACATTAATGATGGATGCAAAATGTTGTGGCATATTCTTAGAAAAATACTTTTGTCAAGAGAAGTAGGACATGTGGTGCATCAAAAGAAGAACCCCATAATTAAGCAATCAAGTTGATTGTGGGGAAAATTCAAGGAAAAAAGCACTAAGTGTTGACATCATAGATGTAGGGATTAGAGGGACATTAAGATGAATAACATGTACAATGGCAATGAATGGGATGAAACATTAATGACTTTGGGAGATGAAGGGATACCTACTTAATAGTTAAGATATGGTTGAAGGATTAGCCCAAGAATTGATAGGCCAATTGTCTAAAGACACATTGACAATCTAGGATGATAAATACAACAAATGGGAACACTACAAGAGCACTCCATATTGACGAGAACTCGTTGAAGGCTTTGACTTGGTAGCCTAACTATCTCTGTGATTTTATAAGAAGGCCAAGAGCCTTATTGTAATTAAATATTTGTAAAGTAAAGTTGAGTGAGTTGGGTGTGACGATGTTCTTCGTATTTTGTTGTAAATTGTGTGAGGATGCTAGTTATGATTCTTTGTAGTTGTAATAGTGTTAATCTCATGAACATCAAATTGTGTATATAAAACTATACATTCATGGATTGAGAGATGTTTACAATTGTTGTGTCTACCACAAGGATAATGTTGTTGTAGGTAGAGCACGATGTAAAGAAGAGTTTCTACTATGTGTTACTTTGATATTGCAACAAGGGCTCTTCATTCTTGCATCACTAATAAACCCTAAAACCTTAACTACTATAATAATGTAACCCTATTTCCATTTTATAATAAGAAATATACATGATGATGAGATATTATGTTCCTTACTAGGTTATGAAATAACATCCACCCACCACTACGTACTAGGTATTAGTATAAGGATGAAAACATGACTATTTAATATTTTTCATAGTTTTTATTTTGTGCTCATTAATTTTTTCATGGTTAACTATTTAATTTAAAATAAAATTGTTTTATGATGGTAAGATATTGTTTTCATTTATTTCATAACTATTTTTTAGAAAAAAATACCTCTAACATATAAACTCGGTAAACAATTTTTTTTATTGAAAAATGTCGAGGAATTTCATATTTCAATCTCTAACTTTTTAACCATATGATAATATAGTTTATAATCCTTAATTTAACCCTCAACAAATTACTACTAATATTATGTCTATCCGTAAATTAAAAAAAAAAACCTCCCAATTATAAATTTTAATTTTAAATATTTAAAAAAATAAATTAAATATAAAATAATAAAAAAATTAAAATTTAAAATATATAAAAAATTAATTTAAAATTCTAAATATATTAAAAAAATTTGATAAAAAGTTATAATTTTAAATATAATACGTATTCCCAATATAACCTTTAACTATCAATCTTATCTACAATAACCTTAAATTTTAAGATATCTACAATAACCTTAAAATTTTAAGATATCTCCCAACCTTTTAACTTTTATTTTAATTTTAAATATATATAAAAAATAAAACACAATACAAAGTTAAAATTTTAAATATATATCTTAAAAATATAAATAAATGGAAAGGGAACATAAGTTAAAATTTCGAATATATAGAGAAAGTTAAATACATAAGATAAAATGTTAAAATAGATTTGTGAGGGTTCAAAGTAAATGAAAGTGACTTTTTCTTAATTTCCCTCCTTTCTTAAGATTCCAGAGAGTTCTATAAAAATATTGCTACCTTATATTGTGGAGTGCACCTCATTCTAATTGGTGCAACCATATGGATGTGTATGATTTAAATAAATAAAACCTTATTGCTTGTAAAATTTTGGGAATAAATTATTTTTTCATTTAAGGATATAATATTTGCATTTCATTAACCATCCATGAATTTAATAATATAGTTTGATTAGTTACTAGAAACATATGTGATAATTCTGTTAATTATTAATTAAGAGATATTTCCACGGAATTAAGTAGACCGAGTGATTTCACTTTGTTTTGAGTGTGAGTGATTGGCGTGATGAAAATTATAATTAATTAAGAGAACCTTCCATTGAACTGAGCAGATTGAGTGACTACACTCCGTTTTGTGTGTGAGTGACTGCCGTGATGAAGATTATTTCATAGTCTCCCAGATTCATACAAAGTGCCAACTTACTTTAACATGGAAAAGGTATCAACAACAATCGACCATTACTTTTCGTTTAAATATATGTTATTTTCGTTGGTGTCTCATTCCATCCTTTGATTCACTAGGTATTCAATCTAGAAATGAAAATGTGAGAGGCACTATAATGATACACTCGAAATTTTGTTAAATAAAAAAAATAAACACATTTTTACAACTTATTTTCCCATGGCTACAAACCTCAAGACTTCAAAATATCTAACAAACTCAAGCAAAATAATTGATCACTATTTTCTTCTATGATTTAAAAAAAACACTATTTTCCCTCGCCTAGATATCTAAATTACC
Source organism: Picea engelmannii (assembly GCA_009831015.1). Taxonomy (NCBI): domain Eukaryota; kingdom Viridiplantae; phylum Streptophyta; class Pinopsida; order Pinales; family Pinaceae; genus Picea; species Picea engelmannii. The sequence goes on from ML776844.1 coordinate 802,922, forward strand.
TCTAAATTTAACTCCTTTGAAGACCAAATTGAGCTAGGTAAAAATTTGCAGTTCATGATTGGGAGGAATTCACTGCATATGATTATGAAAAATTTTCGAGAGTTGCAGACATTTCTTCTCGAAAATAACAATGAGAAAATGGACTGACTCGAATTTTTCCCTGAAATAGGATGAATTGTGCACTACTTCAATGATGGTCGTCTTCATTTGAGAATCCTTGGTGGCCATGGAATTCACTTAGCTCTTTGCTGATTTCAATGCCCACTCCACATGCGTTATATCTTCCATCGTCTTCCGCTCCAGTATTACATTTCGTGAAACAGTTTCCTCTTTATAGCATTTCAATTCCACCATTTTATATCTTGAAACCCTTGGAGGTGACTACTAGGGGTTTTAGGAAAGGTTGGGGTTTTACTTGATTGCTCAACCCTAACATGGATATTAATTCACAGATGCCTCACTCATACCACCGCCACTGCTTTCATCAAAATCTCCATTCCTTTTAGTTTTCTTTTTATGGCTTTTGTTCTTGCTCTTAATCTTGATTTTGCAATTCATGTCCATATTTAGGGAGGTTGATAGCTCAAACCAACCGATTTTTAGGATTGTTGGGCTTGTGCAGATCATACGGAATAGAAAGGAAAAAATTGGAAGATCGAGCCACCTCACATTTTCTTGTATTTCTCCCAAATGAGTCACGAAATAGAGCATTTCCATATCGATCTAAGTGGTCACAGGTCTAAAAAGTGTGTTATCTAAGATTATTTGTCCTTGAGTTAAAGCATAGTCTCATTTGGGCCCTACATCCATAGATTCCTGAGCTTATAAGAACAATATGGGAATGATATTCTGGAGGAGCAACAAAAAGGTAGCTAAAGAAAAACCCAAAGAGACTCCTTCACTTTCAACTAGTTCAACTACACCATCTTCTCAATAGTCTACTGATTCATACAATGGTGCTCTCATGGAGGTCCCAGAAACAAAGTGCCATAGACCCTGCGATCGATGAGAACTAATGAGTGACCAATCAAAAGAGGAGTGGAGAACACAAAGAAAAAACATGCCACAAATCCTATGATCGATGAGAGAAAAATTTGAAAAGAATGTGCGAGGCTGCATCATGCTTCATATGGTAAAGTGATCAACTTGAGAATAGTCCTAAGCAACCCATGTTGACGAGGAAGAAATTCAGAGTCGGTGAAGGAGAAGACACATAGAAAGATCATCACATGTCAGTGGGGAAGGAGTTTGGAGTAGGTGAAGGAGAAGACATGCGGAAAGAGAGGATTCATATATTTCTAATAAACATATGGACAATTCTTATAGGGGTTGGAAAAATGACGAAGGCATATAGAGGAACCTTCCCTTAAAGAACACCTTTGGTGTAATCATATAGAGGAAATGAGTCCGTCATATTTTGTCTATGAAAAATTGGAAAATTTGTTCTGAATGTCCTTCAAATGAAAGAGTTGAATGTGTTTCTTTAAGTTCTTCTTTACTTGTTGGGTAGCATACAAAACGAGAGAATGCACAATTTTTTTAGGTAATTGGAGTTGGTTGGGAATTTCAAAGGATGTATGTTGTTTGGTTTCAAAATATTTTAATCTCAACCTAACTATTAATCCCTTTTGTAAGTGCAAACATAAAACACATGTTTGAGGTTGAGCCTCCAACTTCGTGAAACGTGAAGTCCTGATAAGCGCTTGAGGTTGAACCCCTGGGTCACAACCGATGGTCATATGAAGGAGGAGCTAGAAAATGTTAGGTCCCTATCGGGAGATCGGAGATTTGGAGAGTCGATGTGACTCTCACGCAAGGACCCGATGCACGATTTCACGACACACCTTTTAGTTAGGCTTGTGGTCACGTGAAGGGGGCTTGCGCCTGGTGCTGGTTCGCATGGGTGAAGTCTCGCAAAGAGCCGTGGATCTATTTCTTAGATATCCCAGTAGGGAACTGAAGAGCTGCTTTAGCTCAGGAATTTTGAAGGTCCATTGACCAGGATTAGAGACCATGGTTGGAGGATTCGACTAATTGAGGAAATATGAGATTACTTTTTTTCTTTTCTATTTATGCCCTGTCTTGGGTGTGTTACACTGCCCGTCACTCTGTATCCCCCTCCCTCTCTCACTCACTGTATCCCCTTCCCTCTCCCTCTCTCTCTCCCCCACTGGTGTGCTTTATCATATAAAGATGCATCGATGCGTTTAATTGAGATAAGCACTGAAGAATGACCTATGTTATTTCCTCCACAAAGAAAAACCTCCGCAAATTTTATATACAAATGTTTTCATTTACATTGTGCATATTTAATTGTCTTACGATGTGTTATTACTTACACACCACCCTAGTACATTATTAATTACACTTATCATCGATGCGTTTAGAAATGTATAGCGTACTGACTGAAACAAGTTATAAAAATAACTGACACTTACTATCAATACTTTGAAATTTATTATGAAAATAAATCAATGCATTATACACACCGCACCGGTGCGCTACTCACGACATAACACACCGAAAACATAACTTTTGAAAACAAAACAACATGTTCTTCTATCATCAATGCACTGAAATATACAATGAAAAAATGAGAGGGAATTTGAGTTTTTGTGTTTATAAAGGAAAACCCTATTCATCCTTTTATTTATTTTCCAAATTTTAGAGATGGTATTTGTGCAACAAAGATTTCTAGGTGGGTGGATTTTTTTTAAGAGCCAAATTTGAGGGGGAGTACTGTAGATCACATATAAATCTATAGAGGAGAAATTTCAGGTATATGATTTCATTCTATTAATCATCTTGATCATTCTCCCATTTGATTCAAACAATTTCCAGTGCATTCCGAAACAAAAAAAAGGGGTTTCATAGTTACCTTCAGTATTGGAAGCCCTAATTTCCTCACAGTTATTTTGCTTTCTCCTTCTATATTTCAGAAGAATAATTTTTTAAGAACAATTTATTTATAGAGTTTGTTTATTTATACATGGGTGTTTCCTATCCATTGCAATGAAACCACTCATTGCATTGAATCCCAAACCGTCCCGTCGCTGTCGATTTTTTTTTTTAAACGTCTTTGCGGTGACAAGTGCACTCTATACATAGTAAGTGCACCGACGCATATTTGTTTGTAAACAACGCCACTTTATTTCAATTTGAAATATTATTAAAAAATAATTTCCATGGTCGACGATGCACATTTTACCTAAATACGCATCAGGGTGCATTGTTTACAAAGCACATTGTTGAGTTTAAAATGGAAAAAACCACAGTTTTTTTATTTTTGTTTCCTCAGAAAAAAAACGTAATTCTATTCATCAGAAGAGAACCAAATTACATTATGTAGGTGCATTTAGCATGACACAAGCATGGGTAGAAAGATCCTAAGGGGAAAAAAAATGGTTGGGATGCCATAAAGAAAAAAGAAGAAGCAAGAACCGGATAATAAACCCCAATTGGGACGGTAAAAAAAACCCATACTAGAGATCCTGTAACAGGAAAGACCCCAAATATGAAATCCAATACAAACCCAAGAGACCAAAAGGACTAGGTTAGAGAGGTATGGAAACCTCATATCAACAAGACCAGAAAACGACAACATCGATGGAGACCTAGACCATCATGAGACCAGAAACTGCATGTCCTCTCAATAGGACCTCAAAGTGCCAAAATGAAAAACACCACACACCCAAGAAAGGACCTCAAAGCTCTAGCACAACCCATGATAGATGGAGGGGAGGAGACATCGATAACCACCAATAAGAGTCAGATCTGAGCATACATCAAACCTTGAACAACCAAAGAAACCCGAGAGAGGAATCACAAACCAGGAGTAGATAAAAGCAGAAGAACCCACCCTAGGACCCAACCCCATATCCACACTCTCATGAAGGAAGAATCACCAACCTCACCTCGAAACAACAGATCTGGGAAAAGAAACCCAAGAAGCATCCCCATAGATTCACCAACCAACAAATTACATCCCGAAACGGAAGATGCAATCACTATGATGGCAGTACCACCCGAAAGAGGGATGGATCCGGGCACACAAAACCATATGAGCAAGCTAAAGGCCTGAGGAGAAGACACAACATCACTAGGAAAGGGGCTACTAGAAGCTAATAACTGCCACCATCAACCCAAGAGAGCCCGAGCCTTGCACGAGGAAAATACGCTAGGGAGAAAGGATCTACCTCGCATGGGAAAACCGAGAAGAAAGACACCAAAAAAAAAGAGAGGAATGCCGGGAAGAAAGTGTCTTTAGGGTGAAGGAGGCCACAAGAGAACCCGTACCTAGGAAACAAGAGAGAAACATGAGGGGTCTGCGGCCAGGGAAACCCTAGCCGCAGACCCCATCTGCTAAACACCCAAAAAATATTATTTTTTATATGGAAATCACCATTTATTAAATTTGTTCACTGCTCGATGGTACATAATAAATAGTACTTAGGAAGTCATGCTTTTCTTATTTCATAAAGCATTAGATGAATATAAAAATTTGTAAAACGTTTTCAATTTTGCAATGGCCATGTTATACTGTACCGATGCGTATAATATTGTTGACACCTCGGTTCAAATTATCTTAATACATGCCACTAGATATTATTTTAGAAAAAAACAAGAATTTTTATCTCTCTCTCTCTCTCAGGGAGATTTTGAAAATTCCAAGGGATAAACAAGGGGAAAACTAATACATGTTGGTATGGATGTCCAAAAAAGTGTAGAAGAAGATGTTAAAAGAAATGAACATAATTGCGTTGCAAGAGGAGCCATCTCAACTACAATGTGCATAAGAGGTATATAATCATTTATTTATTCTTTTATGTACATCAAATTTAAGTATCACATGAAATACTAATTTTCAATTGTTTTGTTGTATAAAAGAAAAACAAATAAAATCCATTCAACAAATAAGATAGGGCAATGAGGAATAAAATGGTTGATCATAAACTTTGTGAGTATTTATATTTTCGACCTTTCCTAAGATTTCATGTTTGTTGTGATATTTGTTTTTAAATAATTAATTTACACTTGTCCATGGATGTCTTCTACTAGGTGCTAACATACAAAGAGGTGCCAACCCATAAATTGATAAACATTGTGTTAAGTATGGGTTGTGAATATATGTTGAAGAATGAAAGTTTAATTGAACAATTTTTAAGTATCTATGTTGTTTAACTTCCATTGTTTTATAATTAATGAAAAAACAAGAAAACTTTATATTGATTATATCGACTATGCTTTGTCATGTTGTATTAAACATGGAAGAAACAAAGTATGTAATGCAAACATCAAAGGAAATTTTGAGAGAATTCATGAAGCATGGCTTCAAAAGAATGTGTATTGTTTATGAAAGACTTGGTGCTAAGGTATGTTTTATGATTTACACAATCATGTATATTCTACCATATATATAAATATACATATACTTATTATAGTTTATTTCAATGTTTGTAGATGGAAGATGAAGAGGCAGAACATAAAAAATGAGTCGATCAAGAAAACATTATGTTAAAAAACCAAAGTACAATATCACACACAAATGATGAAGAAATGAGGCATGCATGAAAATCGAGCAATGTCAACAGTTCAACTGATGAATGCCAATCAATATAATTGAATGTTACTGCAAGTTGTATGTTTTGGAATATTTGTCTATGAAAATTAGGGATTTTGTTTAATGTACTCGACATATTGTCCAATTGCATGAGGACATGTTACCAATAAGTGTAACATTACAAATTGGTTTCAATTTTATTATTGTAATGGACCTTTACATTGTCCCTTTTTGTATGACATCGAGTCTCTTATTCATATATAATAAAATGGGTTTCTTATTTCATTGCATTGTCGAATGTTGTAAAATGTTGCATTCTTGAATAATTAATATGTATATGATTTACATTGTTACAAATAACATAGGTTTTATTGGTTGGATAACACACTAATGCAATCATTGTATCGAAATGAAATAACAAAAATATAAAACAATATTGTTATAAAAAAAATTTGATTTTGAAATGATTAATTGAAAATTTGTAAAAAACAATGAATTAGAATATATACATATTAGTGCCATAATATACTAGATAACATGTTCCATAATATATACATTGGTGCATTTTGAGGAGCCATACACCGGTACATATTAATTATAATAACACACTGGTACATACTATTGAGAAAACACACTGTTTCGTAAACAATATAACATACAATTGCATTTATTGTTTCAAAATTGTACGATGCTCATGCTTGAAATATACACCGAGGAACTAAAAATAATTTATGTACCGGTGCGTTAATTTAATTATACGCACCAGGATTCTAAATATTATTTACGCATCAATTCCTTTACTATAGTATACACACCAGTGCATACTAAAAGTAATGGCACCGACATCCCACTTCGAATATTCAAAATTTCAATACCCTTCAGTGTACATGGTAAAATAGATACTGGTACATACTAATTACACAAGCGCCGGGGTGCATGCTATATTAAATGCATTGGGTCTCAGGATAATTTGATCGCACCGGGGATAACTATAATTTAAATGCACCGTGGTAAACAAATCCTAAAGCACACCGATGCTTCATACAAAAACAATGCGGAATTGATGCATAGTAATTATAAGAGCATCAATGCTCTTCATACAACGAAAAAGGTGGTACCGGTGCACAATAGTTATAAACACACCAGGACATTTTTAATTATATTAATATTCATCGTGTTTTTATTATATTTATGTACCGATTCATTTTATTATAGTAAAGTGCTGGTGCATGTTTTTCAATAACACACTACTGTGTTTTGACAAGAACAACAACAAAAAAAACCTCCTCTACAACCTCCGTTTGCCCAAATTTTTTAGTTATATGAAACGTCAGCTAAAGCCTTTGCATTTAACAGAGGAGATTGTAGCCAAGTTTGTTTTTGATTTTTTTTTCCAAATTTTGTAACACTAAAAAGCTCCACTAGAAATTTTTCACCTTGAAGTGCACCACTTGAGACCCACAAAACCTACCAAGCCTATCAAAATTAGCCACCACAAGCATTTCCCGTGCCTTAGGTTCTGTAACTTTACCAATTGACCTCCCATCTTGCTTATGAGATTAGGTCTAGGCTCTAACATTGTTTTAGAATTGAAATCCTTCATTCAATTATCTCACTATACCAGATAAAGCCGGTGTACTATAGGCATTGATTAACAATGACACATGGTTTTCGAAGAGGGGGAGGGGATGCAAGGAGGTGAGAAGATCGACATGTGGAGTATATTTCTGACACATGGCATATTCCAAGATAGAATACATACCAAATTGAGATGGAACATGTCGACATCCAAGTGGATTTGGGAATATGATGAAAGGCTTGGAGAGAACCCTCCCTTGAAAGAACGTGGCGTTTCATTAATGGTGATGGCATATGGAATCAAACTAGCATACCCCCAAAGTATGGGGAAAGGAAACACCGAAGTGAATTAGGGTGGTTATGTTGTTTAAAGACCGTAGTATTTTGTTTTTGGATAGAAAATGAATACTTGAAAAGGTCCATCTTCATCACACTTCTCATGAAATATTTTCAATGATATTGTAACTCCAAATCTGAATCGTGCATGCCCACATGAAATAATGGTGGATATGTGACGATGAATTTTCTAGAGAGAAATGAAAGAGGAAGAAGAGGCATCAACAAACAACGAAGGTGGGAGAATAACCACCCCTTAAAAACTTCGTCAATGTAATTAACCATATGAAAGACTACGAAACATCCCATAGAACCAACCTCTTAAGGAACATCTTAGGCATAATTATTATGTCTAGATGTAAAAATATTTCGAACCTTTAGAATTCCCACACAAATCTTAGAAAATTCTTCAACACTAATGATAAAGTTGTGGAATAGAGAATCTAAGTTGTAATACTAATAGTTAGGCTATGGAAACAAAATAAATCCTAATTGTATCTTGTTATTTACTCTATGGGAAGATTGGTCAAGTGGCATGGACATTCACATTGAACTAAATGATCAAACATGTTGTGTTAAAAATGGTATACTCACAACATATTTGTAAATTAGAAAAAGTCATAAATTAACAATGAAAATGTGCATTTAAGTGAGTATGTAAGAATTAACCAATGTCGATAAATGTCAACCATCATTTAAAATTAATATATAGTGTAGTGTTGAACTTAAACTATCAAGCATAAACACATCAACATATAATATAAGAACAAAATATCATTGAACAACAACCAATTTACACGGTGACATAAAGGAATCTAATTCTAGTAAAAACGACATGAACCATTTTGAAGGAGAAATATTTGAACTATTTTTAAGGAGAAATATTTGAACTGTTTTTTAGGAGGGATTTCCTTTGGGAAGTGTAAAGCTACTTTATCATACAACTTACAACCTTGATGGGAAATGCATGGGTCCATAGTCCACATACCAATTGATAGATTAGCCCTAGGATAATATGAAAATTAACTAAATAGAAAATGGGACTAGTAATAAGAAAATTCAAATTTAAAATTCTCTATCTGAACATTATCCACATTCCGACATTTAAATCAAAGTCCATTAGCTATTGAAAACAATTCCATAAAATGTTCGAATGGGTTTTGATAAAATGAATCTAATACGTCACATGAGAAATAAGTTGAACTATACATGTACGATGTATGTGTACATGTCATAATTTTCAAAAAATTTGTCGACCCAGTGAAAATGCAGGAATTGTTGCATGACTATCTTGGAAGAAACCAGATTCGAACATGGCAAGCCACTTCACAATAATGACCCACAAGTGAACTGCCCCTAGTTTGTAAAGACTTGAAAACAAACTTGGTGTATTTATGACCCTCACTCTCCCATAATGAGGCATATCCTTTTCTCTCAACAGTGGATCGAGCATTGGAAGACATTTGGGTAAAATTAAAAATTGAATTCATGCATTGGAAGACATATTCAGGTAAAATTTAAAAATGAATTAATGCACTCTTGACATATAACATAAATGGTGTTAAGATATTCATTAAAAGTAAACCCTCACATGAGGTTTTGGTGTAACAAAAAATTCAACAACCCGTTCGATATAGGTTTTGAGTTCCATCCTCTCACTAACAACAACAACACTTTTGGTGCAACTGATAACTAGGCCAGAAATCATTTGAATGTCATGCTGGGAAGACGAGAGTAATTATCCAGGCTAAAGACCCTTGGGATTCTTTTGCCTGGGTGCCTGCAATATTTTGACTTACTGTATAATGTTGTAAGTGAACCTAGTGATGCCATACCATTAATAAATGTTCACTATAAAAAAATAACATGATTGTAAATGCCTAATTCATATGCATGAATTTCTCAAAAGAGGAAAGTCATAGGTATTGAAAAATGGGCCTAGAAAGAAAAAAAAGGCTAGGAACAAAGTTTTTACCTGTAATCCTTTTCTATTGAGTTGCTTGATGACTACCTCAACTTTGGCATGGGGATCATCAAGGATCTTGATCAAAAATATTTACATAGACCCAAATTCACCTTCTCCAAGCATATAGGTGCGATTAAAATTCTGGGTTGCAGCCCTGAGTTCTGCATAGGTGAATTCCCAAAGATTGTGCAGGTGCCTTTGTGATAAGATGAACGATACGTTGGGTCTCGAGGAATCAATGATTACATTTGATGAAATTGTCTAAGATTTAATGTCAGAACCATACCTCCTCCCCTTTGGGCATGACCCACCACTCAATGACCACGTCCATATTGATTTCTTGTTGATCCTCACATCTTCCTTCCTTTCCCTCCCCACATATGAAAAATGAAAGCACTTCATCCTGCAGAATCCCTAGATTGTTGTCCTAAATTTCATGAATGGTACATTCTCTCAATAGTACTGAAAATCAAAAGTCGATAAACAAGGATCACTACCACTTGTATCAGTTCCTATAGTTAAATTTCAACAACTAAATTCTCCTTATTTGTGTCTTTCTCCTTCCAAGGTTTAATATTGCATTCACTCTTGTTTTGACCTTTTTGATCGAACTTCCAACAAATAAATTATTGTTTCTTCCTTCTTTTACACTTCCTCTAAATCTCAATTTCCTCCATGTATCTCTCATCATATCACTCCTTAGATAAATCCTTAGTAACCAAAGATTCAAGATCAATGTTAAGTTTTTTCATATCTCTCCTTACAATGGCTAACCCATGATATCATTTAACTTGAGATTCTCTACCTTTGTAGCTCTATTGATGGAAACTATCTAGTTATACTATGAATATGGAGGACCATTAAAAAGGCTATGCATT
>ML776844.1:814339-825679 GCA_009831015.1 Picea engelmannii
GAGTTATATGAATACTTCTTTGTTATATTTTCCTATGACAATTTGAAAATACATGTTAGGAGCGATTATGTAGAGAAGGGAAGAAAAATAAGAAGAACAAAGAAACAACCATGGTGTGCATATTTATTCAAATGGACATATTTTCCTTCAGGCCGGAATTCATTTGTATTGAACACATGGTATGCATTCATAATCGTGGTGTGCAATTTACTTAACAATGACATGCATCTATTTAACCTTGGAAATGTCTATAAGAAGGTTTAAGAAACATTAATGATGGATGCAAAATGTTGTGGCATATTCTTAGAAATATAATTTTGTCAAGAGAAGTAGGACATGTGGTGCATCAAAAGAAGAACCCCACAATTAAGAATCAAGTTGATTGTGGGGAAAATTCAAGGAAAAAAATGCTAAGTGTTGACACCATAGATGTAAGGATTAGAGGGACATTAAGATGAATAATATGTATAGTGACAATGAATGGGATGAAACATTAATGGCTTTGGGAGATGAAGGGATAACTACTTAATAGTTAATATATGATTGAAGGATTAGCCCAAGAATTGATAGGACAATTGTTTGAAGACACATTGACAATCTAGGACGATAAATACAACAAATGGGAACACTACAAGAGCACTCCATATTGACGAGAACTCGTTGAAGGCTTTGACTTGGTAGCCTAACTATCTCTGTGATTTTATAAGAAGGCCAAGAGCCTCATTGTAATTAAATATTTGTAAAGTAAAGTTGAGTGAGTTGGGTGTGATGATGTTCTTCGTATTTTGTTGTAAATTGTGTGAGGATGCTAGTTATGATTCTTTGTAGTTGTAATAGTGTTAATCTCATGAACATTGAATTGTGTATATACAACTATACATTCATGGATTGAGAGATGTTTACAATTGTTGTGTACCACAAGGATAATGTTGTTGTAGGTAGAGGATGATGTAAATAAGAGTTTCTACTATGTGTTACTTCATTATTGCATCACTAATAAACCCTAAAACCTTAACTACTATAATAATGTAACCCTATTTCCATTTTATAATAAGAAATATACATGATGCTGAGATATTATGTTCCTTACTAGGTTATGAAAATAATATCCACCCACCATTAGGTACTAAGTATTAGTATAAGGATGAAAACGTGACTATTTAAATTTTTTCATAGTTTTTATTATGTGCTTATTTTTTTTTTCATGGTTAACTATTTAATTTAAAATAAAATTGTTTTATGATGGTAAGATATTGTTTTCATTTATTTCATAACTAGTTTTTAGAAAAAAATACCTCTAACATATAAACTTGGTAAACAATTTTTTTATTGAAAAAGGAATTTCATGTTTCAATCTCTAACTTTTAACCATAGTTTATAATCCTCAATTTAACCCTCAACAAATTATTACTAATATTATGTTTATCCCTAAATTAAAAAAAAAACCCTCCAAATTATTAATTTTAATTTTAAATATATTAAAAAATAAGTTAAATGTAGAATGATAAAATAATTAAAATTTTAAATATGTTAAAAAAATTAATTTAAAATTCTAAATATATTAAAAAAAATTAAATATAAATTGTTAAAGATTATAATTTTAAAGATAATATGTAATCCAAATATAACGTTCAACTATCAATCTTATCTACAATAACCTTAAATATTAAGATATCTCTCAATCTTTAACTTTTATTTTAATTTTAAATATATATAAAAAATATAACACAATACAAAGTTAAAATTTTAAATATATATCTTAAAAATATAAATAAATGCAAAGGGAACAAAAGTTAAAATTTTGAATATATATAAAAAATATAACACAATACAAAGTTAAAATTTTAAATATATATCTTAAAAATATAAATAAACATAGAGGGAACAAAAGTTAAAATTTCGAAAATGTTAAATACATAAGATAAAATGTTAAAATAGATTTGTGAGGGTTCAAAGTAAAAGTAAAAATGAAAGTGACTTTTTCTTAATTTCCCTCCTTTCTTAAGATTTCACAGAGCTCTATGAAAATATTAGCTACTTTATATTGTGGAGTGCACCTCATTCTAATTGGTGCAAACATATGGATGTGTATGATTTAAATAAATAAAACCTTATTGCTTGTAAACTTTTGGGTATAAATTATTTTTTCGTTTAAGGATACAATATTTGCATTTCATTAACCATTCATGACTTTAGTAATATAGTTTGATCAGTTACTAGAAACATATGTGATAATTCTATTAATTATTAACTAAGATATATTTCCAAGGAATTAAGCAGACCGAGTGATTTCACTTTGTTTTGAGTGTGAGTGATTGGCGTGATGAAAATTATGATTAACTAAGAGAACCTTCCACTGAACTGAGCAGACTCACACACCGTTTTGTGTGTGAGTGATTGTCGTGATGAAGATTATTTCATAGTCTTCCAGATTCATACAAAGTGCCAACTTACTTTAACATGGAAAAGGTATAACAACAATCGATCATTACTTTTCGTTTAAATATATGTTATTTTTGTTGGTGTCTCATTCCATCCTTTGATTCACTAGGTATTCAATCTAGAAATGAAAATGTGAGAGGCACTATAACGATACACTCAAAATTTCGTTAAATAAAAAAAATAGACACATTTTTACAACTTATTTTCCCATGGCTACAAACCTCAAGACTTCAAAATATCTAACAAACTCAAGCAAAAAAAATGATCCAACATGTTCAATATAAATGATGATAAAAACGATTACTTGTATATTGTATACAATAATACTTATTCCAAAAGCAACTTTATAATATTGATCCTGCAATGAAAGGACATTGGATATAATAAGGATCATTAAACACAATTGAAAGTTGAATAAAAATATCCGATGAGATCAATGAAAGACATCGAGTAGACAAGTGTACCTTTATCAATAAGCAAGGTGAGGAGGAGGAGGAAATGTGTAGTGTAAGGTGATTTGTAGATGGGAGAATATTGATGGACTAGAGGAGGCATTAGTATTAGTTTTGGAGGGGGTTTGTAGACGAGAGGAGACCCGTGGAACGTAGTAGGTTGGGATTTGTGAACTGATGGAGGGATTACTATATGCTTGGGAGGATATTTGTACTCTGAGGGAGAAAATACTATCGGCTTGGGAGGAGATTTGTGCACCGAGGAAGAAAATGTGATCGGCTTGGAAGGATGTTCTAATTTTCTTTTCTGCTACCAGTGTTTGTAGGGTTGAGTCACTCCAATTCGAGTAGTTCAAGAGATTCCAACCCCATTTAGGGTGAATTATTAAGCTTGAGACTAAACTCATGTGGTAGTAATGCCTCTACGCAACAAACTGTTGGCCCTTGACCAAGTTTTGAAGAGTACTTGGTCATACTTGACCACTTTTGGGGACTGCGACAACTTGCCAAAGATGGAACGCAACGCGAAGCAGAAATTAAGGAAGCAATACCTATTTTTAGGTTCATTTTAGGGTTTTGAGTTGATGTAACGGGAAAGGGATGTCGGCCCATGGGTCTACCCATGTTTAGGCCCATTTTTTAATCTATAAATAGATAGGCAATGTAAGAAATAAGAGGAGGTTGTTTCTTAGTGCAAGGAAGAGGGATTTAGCGAGCTGCGCAGACCTTCTGTCCTGTGCGAAGTAAGGGTCATTGAAGCTCCGTGCTGTAACTGCTTGACCAAGATAATATAAATAAGACTTTGTGGACGTAGCCCCAGGGTGGGGGTGAACCACGGTAGCTGTGTGTATAATGGTTTGTGCTTCGCTCTTATGTATTTATCTGTTTCTTGGCTAAGTGCTTGATGTGATTAAGTAGATCTAGTTGTGCTTTGTGCTGTTGATGAATGAATGAACATTAGATCTGATATATGAGATGCTTAGTGCTTGATCAGTTGAATCTAACATATATTTCTGTAGATAAGTACTGAATCATTCTTAGTATAAGTATTCACTGCGATGCTTTGTGACTTCTGCGAAGTATATTAATGAATGTATGTTAAGGAATAACTGATGCTAAGTGCACTGTAAGAAATATAACCATAGATATGTGTCCCAGCTAAGGTTGTAGACACCTGAGTCCTGCAACCACCCCTGCCTCTACCTTGGGTGAGACTTCATCTGCTTCATAGGTGTTGCCGAAAGGCCCGATAGTTAGGGCTTTTTTGGTGCGCTCTTGAGCATTGAACCCTGGGTCTGCCCCTATGCCAACACAAACCTACCTTTTGATTGAAACTGATATTTTAGTTTTTATGTTTCTAAAGAAATTTCTAGCCCCATAGTTAAAAGAAACTGACCCCTGTTTTCTAATGATCTACTTCTCGACATACCAATCTTGATTTCTGAGCACTAAAGATTTTCCATCCATTAATACTTCTCGTAAGTCCTCTAGGATTTAAAAAAAAATACTATTTTGTCTCGCCTAGGTATCTAAATTACCTCTAAATTTAACTCCTTTGAAGACCAAATTGAGCTAGGTAAAAATTTGCAGTGCATAATTGGGAGGAATTCACTGCATATGATTATGAAAAACTTTCGAGAGTTGCAGGCATTTCTTCTTGAAAATAACAATGAGAAAATGGACCGACTCAATTTTTTTCCTGAAATAGGATGAATTGAGCACTACTTCAGTGATGGTAATATTCGTTTGAGAATCCTTGGTGGCCATGGAATTCACTTAGCTCTTTGCCGATTTCAATGCCCACTCCACATGTGTTATATCTTCCATCGTCTTCTACTCCAGTATTACATTTCGTGAAACCGTTTCCTCTTTATAGCATTTCAATTCCACCATTTTATTTCTTGAAACCCTTGGAGGTGACTACTAGGGGTTTTAGGAAAGGTTGGGGTTTTACTTGATTGCTAAACCCTAACATGGATATTAATTCACAGATGCCTCACTCATACCACCATCACTACTTTCATCAGAATCTCCCTTCCTTTTAGTCTTGTTTTTATGGCTTTTGTTCTTTCTCTTAATCTTGATTTTGCAATTCATGTCCATATTTAGGGAGGTTGATATCTCAAACCAATTGATTTTCAGGATTGTTGGGCTTATGTAGCTCATACGAAATAGAAAGGAATAAATTGGAAGAACGAGCCACCTCGTATTTTCTTGTATTTTCTCCCAAATGATTCACGAAATAGAGCATTGCCACATTGATCTAAGTGGTCACAAGTCTAAAAAGTATGCTATATAAGATTTTTTGTCTTTGAGTTAAAGCATAGTCTCATTTGGTCCCTGCATCCATAGATTTCTGAGCTTAGAAGAACAATATGGGAATGCTATTCTGGAGGAGAAACTAAAAGGTAGCTAAAGAAAAACCCAAAGAGCCTCCTTCACTTTCAATTAGTTCAACCACACCATCTTCTCAATAGTCTACATATTCATACAATGGCACTCTCATGGAGGTATCATAAACAAAGTGCCATAGACCCTGTGATTGATGAGAACTAATGAGTGACCAATCGAAATAGGAGTGGAGAACACATAGAAACAACATGCCACGAATCCTATGATCTATGAGAGAAAAATTTGAAAAGAATGTGCGAGGCTGCATCATGCTTCATATGGTAAAGTGATCAACTTGAGAATAGTCCTAAGCAACCCATGTTGATGGGGAATGAATTTGGAGTCGGTGAAGGAGAAGACATGCAGAAAGAGCATCGCATGTCAATGGGGAAGGAGTTTGGAGTAGGTGAAGGAGAAGACACACAGAAAGAGAGGATTCATATATTGCTAATAAACAGATGGACAATTCTTATAGGGGTTGGACAAGTGACGAAGGCATATAGAGGAACCTTCCCTTAAAGAATACCTTTGGTGTAATCATATAGAGGAAATGAGTCTGTCATATTTTGGCTATGAAAAATTGGAAAATTTGTTCTGAATGTCCTTCAAATGAAAGAGTTGAATGTGTTTCTTTAAGTTCCTTTAGCATACAAAACGAGAGCATGCACAATTTTTTTAGGTAATTGGAGTTGGTTGGGAATTTCAAAGGATATATGTTGTTTGGTTTCAAAATATTTTAATCTCAACCCAACTTTTAATCCGTTTAGTAAGTGCAAACATAGAACACATGTTAAAGGAAAAGAACAAGGGCTGCATGGCAACATAGTCCCTGTTGAGTTAGTTGGGAAATATATGCTCAACAATGAAACTTAATATAATTAAATGCACATGCAATGAATAGTTTTTGTCAAAAGATAATAATTAAACAATAGATAAAATAAAGAAGAATACCATTATTGTTCATGCAAGAGGAGAATGATAAGAATAAATAAAAAGCAACTAAAAGCATTTAGTATTGTTGATTTAATAACATTTAGCATAAGAGTTTGTTAAAAACAAGAAAACATGCAAAGTATTAAATATTCAAAGGGGAGGTTAGCATATGCAGGAACCAAATAAGTGAAATGATAGAATAACTAAATCTTCGGTTTGAGTCTCTCTATTGTGTGGAAGTAAATGTGTGCATACATAAAGGAGAGTGACAAAATTGTGGAATCCTTGCGCATAAGTGTTTGGAATAAAAACATTTAGGATAAAAGTTTGTAAAAATATGCAAGATGGTAAATTGTTCAATGTAAATTAAAGCTTACTAAAATTGTAATGTCAAATAAAACTTAGTAATTAAATAGTAAATGTTCAATGTGGATCAAAACTTAATAACTAAGTAAGTGAAATGTTGAATGGGGGGATAGCATATGCATGAAACAATATAAATAAGTGAAGTGTTCAATGGAGAGTTTAGCATATGCGAGAAGCAATGTAAAGTGTTTGGAAGTTAGGATAGGGAGCGAGCATTACAAAAGTTGGAACAAGTATGAAATATAGGTTGCTGAGTTTAATCTGAGAAATAGTTAATTGACTTTGTCTTTTGTATTTGCAATTGATTTCTACTTTAGTCGTTGAGTATGCATTTAAAGAATAATTGAAATATTTTGGCATCTTTATTGCAAGATGCTATATATATTCAAGGGGAACAAGAGGATCAAAACGAAATAACAGAATAACTAAATCTTTGGTTTGACTCTTTCTATTGTGTGGAAGTAACTGTGTGCAGATATAAAGGAGAGCGATGAAATTGTGGAAGCTTTGCACACAAAATTCAGTGAAAGGTGTGCAGAGGCTATCATGTGCGAGAAGCAAAGGACCTAAATTTCTCCACACAAAATATCAGATTTAGCATTGGACTATGTAAAAAAAGAAAAACATAAACATGCAACATAAAACTTACTAAAAAGTAGTATGCAGAGGACAGGATGTGCTAGAAGCGATGTAAACTGTGTCGATGCTAGAATTCACTCAAATAAATGTAAAGTGTGTGGAGATTAGCATGTGTGAGAAGAAAAGGTTGTAAAATTCTCTACACATAATATCAGATTTAGCATCAGACTATGTAAAAAAAAACGGAAACACACATTATAAAACTTAGTAGAAAGCAATATGCAGAGGCTAGGATGTGCCAAAATCAACGTAAAGTGTGACGATGCTAGCATTCACTCAAATCCATGTAAAGTGTGTGGAGGATAGGATGTACAGGTGTGTGAGAAGCAACATGCATGTAGTTATCCACACAAGACATGGCATTTAGCATACAACTATGTAAAAACATATACTATAAAAATCCGTAAAGAGATTGTAGAGAGGAAATGTAGAGTGCACGGAGTTTAGGATGTGCTAGAAGCAATGTGATGTGCACAGAAGCTAGAATGTGCACAAGACAATGAAAATTGTGCACAACTTAGGATATGCGGAAAATACATATGATCAAGTTCTTTGTACAATATATGTTTCTTGTGCAGACCCTTTAAATTGTTAGTAGTAGAACAATAAATTGTTATTGGAATGACTTTTTTTTTTTTAAAGTTCAGAAAAGACAATGTGCATATGATGGAAGACACAAAACAAAGTCCAAAAGTAACAGTGTTTTCAAACTTCCAGCTTAATGGGGAAATTGTTTTTTCAATCAAAGATTAGAAAATACAATGTACAGAGAATTGAACATATCAAATACAGTACAAAAGAAAAAGAATTTTCGATGTTCCATCTTAATAGGAAAATTAGTTTTGTAAATAACACGAATGGAAAATAACAATGTGTAGGAAAGTGTAGGTCCAGTGGACAATGTTCAATGGAGTAGAGAAAACTCTTTTGCAATTTTTATGCAATTTAAATGGAACAACATGAATTGTCACGATAGACAATTGAAACAAAACCTAATAATGTAGTTTGTTTTTTAAGTAAACATTCACAAACAAAGCAAGATATGAGAAAGGAAAAGGCTTTATTTTATTCAATATTCACAATATGCTGTAAAATTTAAAAGTGATAGCATAAAGGTCAAAATAGCAATTTGCAGAATAAAAATAAATATCCACAAATGCATAGAACATAACATGATACTTTATGATATTTCATTGAAAAATGAAACATAATGAACACAAAATTGACTATTCAATTTAAAAGTCAAAGGGTTGAAAACCAATGACCATCTATGCCAAAACAGTTCTTTGGCAAGTGAAAAAAAATATGTTGTTGTCTTCTACATAATGCTTATGAAAAAAGTCTAAAAGTCAAAATAACATTTCCTATAATGACAATAAAGTAGAACATATGCAAAGAACTTAACATGATATTTCATTGAAAAATCATAAAGATTGAAGCCAGACTTGAAAATTCAGTTTTAAACTCAAAGCCTGGAAAATCACAAGCCATCTATGCTAAAGCGTTGTTTGACAAGTTCAAAAAATATACAATTGTCTTTTAAATAATGTCTGTAAAAAGTAAATGTGTTTGTCCAAATGAACTGGGATTGGGGATCCCGTGGACCAGTAAATAGAAGAAAGACCCAGAAGAAAGAGAAAAAGATAGTTAGAAAGCAGTGTTAAGTCTGCAGAGAACATAAAACAAATGATTGTGACCAATTACCAAGTCAGAAATAGAAAAGGATAGTAGAAGCAAATGCAAACAATAGACTATCTACCAAGAAACAAATATTTTGTTAGTCTGGTTTCTCCATTGTCACTATGAATTCCTTCATTACATTTTTTTCTTTGGGATTTTGTTAAAGAAACTCTTTATGGTGGCTATTCTGGGTTAATAATATGTTGCAAGGCGTTCTTGACCTAATTATCAATATGGTTCTTGATTGGTGGGATGGTGATTTCTTTCTTAACTTGAAGCGTGAAAATGTGGTCCTCTATGTCATGATATTTAGACACTTAGGAGTTAGTTGAGGTCAACATGATCTAATGTGTTGTTAGGTAAACATGTGTTTCTTTAGTATGCATTAATATGCATTTGTGGTTAGGAAATGTGATGGTCACGATATGTTCCCGACGTAGAGTGATCCGATGAATCATATTCTCTTCAATATTAACGACTACATTGATCCATGGCTTAACACCTAATTGGTACATGATCTTTATTTAAAGAGCATGGAGAGTCATTTACCGATTGTCGATTGTGAGAAACTCTCTTGTAAATCTCTTTGTAAATTTTTTCTTTTGCATTAATAAATTGCTCCAAGTGGCCATGTTGGCTGGGGCCGTGTATGTTTCCCTGTAGGGGTTTTACCATGTGAAAACATCGGTGTTTTTATCTTTGATATAGTTGTGTGAGTGGTTACAAAAGGTGTTCGTCCTCTATTGGAATACCTTTGTTGTCGAACACTCTATTTATTTGCGTTCCACTTGTAGTTGTTCAATGGATGACAAGTTCTCTTCATTGCATTGGCAAATGTAACAAGCCAATGTTTCAGTTCTTCTTCAGGAAACTCCACGAGGTTGTCAAAGTCATTAGCTAATGAAGTCTTCTTTGCCGCCATGTGACTATTAATCTCCTCTTTAGTGATCATCTCATAATTTTTTAAAATATTTGGACCCTACATTTCTTTAATGACATCAAATGCTTTTAAAATAACATCGCCTCTTCTTTCATCGATTTTTCACAAGCAACAGTTGCATCTTGCAACATTTTTACTCATTGTTCCCAACCTACCTTTATTTTATTTATTCTACTGCTATTGGGCAGTCCTTGCTGATTTCTTCGATGGTCACTGGTACTAGTCACCCATGCAATGAAAGTGTTTAGCTTGTTTTTGCAGTAGGCTTCATAATGTTGCAAGCCTCTTTGCAAATATCAAGTAAAACTTGAAATCCTTTGTGAAAGATCATGTAGACTGGTGATGAATTCCCATGCCTGTCTGATTATACCGAGTCTTCTATTAATGTTATCAACAACATAGAGTCTGACTCCATTGAACAATTTAAGGGCTTTCTTGATTGGCCTTGAGGTTCCTAGAGTACTTGGAGGAGTCCGTTCTGCTGAAAGTATGGCAAGTGGCTGTGCAAATAGTGGTTTGGGACTGAGTGCCTCCTCGAGTTCACTTATTCTTTCTTCAATTTAATGGCTTGCAACTCTTGTTTCGAAATTGAATCTGCAAGAGCATCTTCTATGGAGTGATGTAGTTGCATGAGTTGAGACGTTGCAATTCTTGATACATCAACCACTGACCTTAATTTCTGAACCACATTTTTGTGTTTGACATTGACCCTCTCTATTTGCAACTTCTTTTCATGCCTCTTTTATTTAATATTGTGCAATTTTAAGGACTGGTTGTCAAAGAACATGGGTTCCTCTATTGTGAGGTCATGTGTAATTTATTAGCTTTCAACAATTCTCCGGGCTACCGAGTCTGGTAGCATTGTGCTCTCAATTTCCATATCTTCAATATTTTCTGGACTTCTTGTATCTTGTGAATTGTCTATATTTAGGTTTCGTTTCCTTTTTTGCTGCGACACTATATCTGCTCGTTCAAGATTTGCACGAGGTGGTTTCTCTCCATTGTCATCTCTAGTAGACCTGCCATTACTCTCCTCTTTGTTTACCTTGTGTTGTTCTATTCTTTTCTCAAAGGAGGAGCTCTTAGGTGGTTGGCGATTGGAAGAGGACTAGACATTAACACTACTTTTCCCCCTTTATCTTGGTTTGCCCTGACTTTTGGTATTTGCACTTATTTTTGTCAACAAGCCATCATTGCATGCATTCTTGTCCTTTTTTTATGGATTCTTAGTGGTTTCTTCATCAAATATTGTAAAAAGTTTGATGTACCTTATCGATGCTAAATGTCGTGACAACATGCCCTCGAGATCAAAACATAGTTATCGACTTAACGAGAACCATGACCTCAAAACGAGAACTCTATCCCTTAAAACCCATATTTTTGCAAAACAAACATGAAGATCAACCCCAACTAAAAAAGTGGTGCTACTGGTAGTACCATTTTTTCTAACCAGATCAAAATTACAACATTTTTGAAGCATTGCCTTAAAAAATCAAA
>ML776844.1:838005-861514 GCA_009831015.1 Picea engelmannii
AAAATATAGTTGGATAGGCTGGCATTCTAGATCTAGGAAGTGCAACACAAAGAGTGGTTCATTGCGGGTGTTACGAGGAAAATCACTCTATGGCATGGGGTAAACCAAAATAGATGGAAATGACTGCAGAAATCAACTCTAATCCCAAGTATTCTATATAAATGTAAATGCCAATCAATATAAGATAAAGGGTCTACCTCGTCCGGATGTTCGAGGAAGACCACCATTGAGCACACAACTCAAAGCTCTATACCTGCAACTTGTCCTCAACAACCAAGATACACAAGAATATGGTGATAATATATAAAGTTATCACATAGAATATCATAACCCATTAACATTCATAACAAATACACCCATGGAATAAAAATTCAAATATTTGCAAGACATCAATTGGACGAGAAAAAAGTATTTCTATTAAAATATGATCAACAAAAGTATACAAGTGACAAACTTCCATGTCGTAAAGTCTCGGAACTGAGAAGCTAATTCCCTTCTATCTGGGCCTCCACCACTTCAATATTCCACCAAAGGCAAGCTCATATAAGAGAGACAATTAGGTTCTCCATAAAAGAGGGAATAACTTGGGGGATGAACAATGTGTTTAGAATTTAAAGGACAAAGGGATGCAAACTCAATATGAAGTGAATAATTTCTCCAGAGTAACTTTTCTCTCAAAAGTTGAATTCTTCTCCTCTTCCATGGTTTATATATGGCCCATTTTATAGCCTTCAAATGGAACTGAAGGGACGATTCAGAACGTTTCCAGTATATGGAAGGTTAAGGATCATGGATCTCGTGACGTGACATGGAAACCTGACACAATTTTTATTTTTTTATCACCAAACTCGATGTACGTGGGTTGTAATGGTGCAACATGCGTAAATTCATGTTGTGTAACTGTTAGGGCACACATATGTGGAGAAAGATGATTTTTAGCTCTAGGAAGTACAAAAGGGGATTTCAAGTCTACATAGGGATATGGAAAAGGCCTTTTGAGCAAGTTGCATGGGGTGAGGAAAATCTTGCTATACAGATGCTCCCTAATGTGTGAGGTCAGAGGAGTATCTGAGATGGCCAAAATACATTATAATTCCTAGAAGTGGAGTAATGGAGACCCAAATGAACAAACTAGTTGCTCATAAGAATATTATAATCCATAATGACTTTGTACACATGGCTACCAATTTGAATTACACTGCAGATCCATGTGGAAATATACCAAACAACTGTTCATGGCCATGAATAGGCAATACAAAGTAGATACATGCCATAGGATTTCATAGTCATGAACAAGGCTCAATGAAAACCAGTCTCAAAACCAATCTGAAGATATTTGTATACAACGAAGTACAATCTGATCTCCCATGATCACTGAAGTCATATAGGTACTAGTCCAATGAATGATAACAATAGCTCAAGAAAGATACGACTATAAATTGATGTCTTCAAGTATTCTAAACAATCTTCCAAAGGTGCAATTCTACATCATGTGAATAGAGGAGTTGAGTTCAAACATAATGAGACTTCGTTTGATTACTTGTCATTAAGGTATACCATTAACAAACGTTAGACAACCTACCAGTAATGAAAGTAGGTATCAAGGCACCGAGTACATTCTCACAAGTGTGAATAAAGATGTTGAGGTCGAACACTTGAAGAATCCATCGATCAAGAGACATTGATTTATTCCCAACCATCGATGGCGAGAGAACATGCCACTGATGACTGAAATCCTCTAGGTACTCATAGGACTCTAGGCCTCGTTTCTAGAATAGATGAGCTGAATTTGATGGAAGGAGACCCACCGAAAGGAGAGAATTAAGGAATATCTCATCAGTTAGCATGAGGTACAAAGAAATAGCTTGATTATTTGGAGGAAATCGTATGAAGAACATGTTCATGAACCAATGAACCTGTGCGTCTTTCACATGCACCAGATGTAAGTAGTGCACGAAAAAAACCCTCTGAATAACAACCAATAAGTAAAACTACCAAAAAAGGTGAGGAAACCACCAATAAGGATAATGGCATCCAAGACATTGCATAAATCCCAATGTGTGAATAGATTTATTGCTGTTGAACACAAGGGAAACCCCCCCAGTCAGTGACTAATGAGGAGACGTCGACTACTGGGTTCAAGGTTACCTACCCATAATGAAAGTAGGACCAGGATGCACGGTAGGACTACACCTTCATGTGATTATGAGATACACTGAGGGTATGGACGACATGAAAAGTCAAGAGTTCTGAGGAATGGAAGACACATGCTTATATACATCCTTTGAACAAGAGCATGAGACATATGGAGGACTCTAGAAACATAGAATTGATAATGAAACTTTGTGATGTAGGAGGGACCAATAAAACTCTCCATAGGGTCTGGAAGAGTAACTAGTCGGAGGAGTAAACTCTAAATAACAAGATAAACTTCATAAGGTCATGCTAAACCCAAAATTTGGATGACAAGTGGACTCAAAAGCTTGTGCTTTGTTCAAAGGCAACACAACTACTGCCAACGTGAGATAATATTCCTCTCCCACCCGTATTTTTTTTTTTCATAGACAAATGAATTCTATGATACAAGAGAGGAAGTGAGTGTCCTGAGTAATAAACTAGTTCCAACAGTGGAACATACCTATGCTCAATGCAAGGATATGCATGCAGGATGTGTACACTCGGGGGAATGTTTCCTCATAGGGTATAGGGTGTCATGTTGCAAAGGATATAAATAAATCTCTGCTTGGATGGTGATGCAAATTGCTGAGATAATAGGCTTATAGAGAGAAAGTGGGAACAAACAATAGGCTCAATACTGCAAGTAGAATAATGGAATTCAATTACAACTTAATGCCAAAGAATTTCCTTTTTCAAAAAATTAGTCCCCTAGGCCTGAAAAATTATAAAACAATACCAAGGAGAACTCTTCTGGCCACTAGTGACTAGATTATTCCTTTTTCGAAATTAGTCTACTTGGTCCGAAAAAGGGTTAAACTTACACAAAATAGTCATCCTTTCAAATCCAATTAACGAGTGTGAAAGAGACAAGTTCACTTGACAATATTTTTTTTTTTTTTATAGAGTCGGAAAAGAGATTAGCTAAGACTTGGTGGAAGTCCCATAGGTATAAGTCAACATGCTTATGAGTAATAATATGAGGAATTAACGGTCAACATGACACTAGAAACCAAAAAAATCCCTGGACAAAACCACCAAAACTAACTCCTTCCATTGCACAATTAGTCCACTAGGTCAACATATTAGCAAAAACTATGTAAATTGGGTAATTTTTTTCTACAAATAGTAAAAATAACCAATTTTACCATACCGTTTTACAGTTTTACCCAAATAGTGCATTTTGGACCAATTTTCCCATGATCTTCAACTGTCGATTGCAGGAGTTATGAATGACAAAATTGAAAACTGTCTGGACTAAGTAAGTACTCTTTCCGTCCTCTTCATTTCTAGTGGTTTAAAATTTCAAATTAGTCCCAATTTTTTGAGTTTTCTAAGGAGCAGCTTAGGAATTAGGGTGTACACAGGTTGTATTTCATCGGGTCATGTATATGGAGGCATGTATGCAGGCAAGGAAAATCCTGCCCGCGTATATGCAACCCTACATGCGATTGTTACCACAACAACCTGCGTATAAGTTCACAAATTGGTTTTTTAAAAAGGGGTTGATTAAAAAATGGATTTATTCTTGTAGGATGGCACTTGAATGGAGAGAAAGAGAGCATGAGGAAGTTGATGCTACAGTGGAAAGATATCCAGGGGCCCAATTAGCGCTAAAAATATGTGGGCTTTACAAGTTTTGGGCTCTCAAAGGAATGAGGGCTCAAGTGAGGCTACTTCAAATGATGGTGAACTTTTGGGATCCAGATACAAATGCCTTCAACCTGGATGGGAAACCATTGAGAATTGAAGTCGAGGTTATGCATTTACTTACAGGATTGTCTCACCGGGGTGAGGTGGTGAACCTCAAATCCTCGGGGGCTAGGAGTGGCATGAACATAGAGGACTACATCACCACTCATTGTGTTGCAGGCACAAAAAAGGTAGGGATCCAACTCCCCATTAGGGAGATCAACAACCTGAGTTTGAAGATCGTCATTCTCATGCTTACATGGATCATGGGGTCGCCCTCATTGCACTAGGCATCAAGGCCACTGATGTTCTACTTAGTGGAGTGCTTACGACCCATAGTTTATGATTGGTGCACCTCACTACTGGCTAACATGAAGAGCCAGCTAACAGACTGCAAACAAGGTAGGAAGATGAACTTTGGGTTTGGATCTATCTTGTGTAGTTTTTTCTTCGAGCGGGTTCCATGATTGAGCCCTAGAGTCGATATCATTCCACATAGACCGCGCGATCTAACCATGTCACAGTGGACTGAGGTAATGCGGTGGTTGAGAGGTGGTAGGGTGTTAACCCCCTACAATGATGGGTTATTCTTCTGATGGTGTTGACAGGTGATAACCCTGGATGACTACCCTTATGCAGGGATTGACTATAGAGGAGAGACAGACATGCCATTGCCACCAGGCTCCACCTATGGTGATATAGGTAAAGATATTTTTGTATATTTCATTTTTTTTTCATTTTTCAAAGAGAATAAAAAACAAAAATGTTTTTGGATGGTATCAAGTATTGAAAAAAATGATTTGTTACGTAGATGTGGGTCCGTGATGACTATATGGATTTCCATGACATTGACAAAGGAATCGGGGGGGATGAGCCAACGCGAGGAGATGCAGAGAGAGTGATTCAAAATGTGCAGGGGAACCTGTCTCGTTTGATGCAAATGATTCCCATGGTTCAGGTAGAGGATCTACCAAAGGTGATGCAATGACAGGTAGTTGGTGTGTCCCATGCATGGGTGGGACTCTTCCGATGTCTCGCAAACCCCGTAGTATGCTATCATGACACACATCCAGTGCCACAGGCGTAGATTCCTTGTTTATTATAACTATTGATTGTATATGTATTTTGAGGGTGTAAGCCCCATTTTGTACTATGATACCATATTTTTTGGAGAGATGAAATACAAAAAACATTGGTCTTCAGATTTACTTATGTTACAATGTGTACATTGATGGATGTATTTTCTTTACTTTAGTTATGTGACAAATGCCAGTCTAAAACATAATTAACATATGCATCAGATACATAGTTAGAACTTTTAGGTATGTGATTATAAGTAATTAAATCAGAGTGTCGTTCCAAAAATATTACCTATAGCAATCATCAGAGTAGAGTAGGGTCTTGCACACGGTAACTACCGTTCAACTAACATACTACTAACTAAGAGTCCATGCAAACTTCTAAAGAATGAACACCATGTGAAATGGCGTCGTGTAAAAGCTATATAAAAAATCTATATTCAACCACATTATTCGTTGATGGCCCTAAACAAACACCACCTTAAGACACTAGTTGACACTTGTTGGATAAATTTCTATTTTCGACACACTAGTTCAGTGGGAGTTAACTGAGTAGTTTTATTTTAGACTTTCTATTTTTACCATCATTATTATGCATGCATGCATTCCTAAGGAAAGCTAATTGCTTGATTGCTTTTCTTAATTATATAATGTTTTTCCCTATATATGAGTGTATTCCACTCATTCATTGTATCATATTGATAATGATCTATGTATTAATCATCAACTCATTGGAGTAGTGTGAATATATTTTCGCATTCTTCCATATTGAATCTTTCTTCCTTTCTTGATAAGCTTTGTTTGTACTTTCTTTAGCTAGATCTCCTATGTAGGTTTCCATGAAACACTGACATGGTATCATAGCTATGCTTCTTGAAGCAAGCTAGACAAGACAAAGAATAATGAAAATCGGAGTTTCGGCGAGCTAAATCCGTGGTCGTACCTTTCAGCAGCAATTTCTCCCAAAATATTACGTTTTGGAGGAAACGACTCACAAGGAAAGTAAATCGACCCATTTTGGAAGTGGGTTTTCAACCGTTTGGCGAGGTTCTTCACTGTTTGCTCAAAAAGTAAGCCGCACGATAGCCTCCTAAAACTGATACGAATCCGTGGCCGTACCTTTCAGCAGTGATTACTTCCAAAATATTAAGTTTTTGAGGAAACAACTCGTGTGAAAAGTAAATCGACCCATTTTGGAAGTGGATTTTCAACCGTTTGGCGATATTCCTCACTATTTTCTCAGAAAGTAAGTCACAATATCATCTCCTGAAATTGATACGAATTTTCACTTCAAGTGCCCTTTTTGCCGTGATTTCTTAATTTTTCAGTTGCAGATTGAGAGTAAATTTTTAGGGGTTCTTAGAAACAGTGGGAGAGATGGATAGGACAACTATTTTATAGTCAAACTTGGTGGTAATCCTCACACCATACAATTATTTTTATTGGAAGCCCAAGGCAGAATTCCAACTCAGAAGGAAAGGACTATATAATTTGACGATGGCGATAGAAACAAAACCTACTTCAACGATTGAGAAGATGAGATGGGAAAATCGTAAGGATGAGGCCAAAAGACTACTTCTTGAGTTAATCTCCACTGATCTATGGTTTCATGTTGCCGCATGCAAGACTCCAAATGATATCTGGACCACCTTGGAAGGACTCTTTGGAAAGCATGATGAGATGCAAGGTCATATGCTTAAGGTAGAGTTGAATACCTTAGACCCTAAATGTTTTGATAATATACAAGATTTTTTTACTAAATTTAAATCTTTTCTATTGAGCTTGGGTGAATGTGGTATTGATAATTTTACACAAGAGAAACAACTTATTCTAACAATCTTGGCCAAGCTAGGACCAGAATACGTTGTATATGTCTCCAATTTCCATTCTGGTAGATGTCTTTTTGGAACAAATTGGAAAATGCCTATGTTGGATCAGTTCATTGAATCTCTTACACAAGAGAAGAAAAAATTCATACAGATGGGCCTCATGAAAGATCCCAAATCACATGCACTCACCATGCATGATGGAAAAAGGGTCATCCAAACAAAACAAGAAGGAGGGATATTCCAAACCCTTCAACGATTCTTCAGGTTCCAGAGACTCTTCAGATTAGAAGAAGAAGAAGAAGGGAAAACAATGCACTTACAACAATAAACCAAATCATGAAGAATCCACATGCATGAAGAAATAGATCGGTGTTATGGCACATACACTTCAACATAACAACCTTGGAAACTTCATTCCAGAGGGAGTCAAGAAGCAGAAGGAAGAAGATCCCGCTCCTAAGAAAGGTAATCATCATGCTCTGGTTGCAATTAATTCCTCATCTAATTCATGGATTATAGATTCTGGTGCATCCCATCATATGGAAGCGAAAGAGGAAGTTTTCTCTTCTTTGAGTCCATGCTCAATACCCCCTATTCTCATGGGGGATGATACTCCGGTATCAATAGTAGGAGAAGGGAGAGTGGAACTCCACAATGATAGTTTTGAGAATGTTCTACATGTTCCAAAGATTTCTATGAATCTTCTCTTAGTTTATCAGATCACTCAGAAAGGTAAAAAGGTTGAATTTACATCAGATTCAGTTTCAGTAATTGACATGCATGCCAATTCCATCATTGCAATTGGTGAGGTGGATCACAAGTCAAGGTTGTATAAATTCACTAAGTTTTCTGACGATGACTCCTCTATTCTACTTACACATAACGAGAGTACTTTGCATGCACCTCCAGTGCAACATGCATATACTCTTGTGCTTCCATCAGTTTTAGACATCATATATGATTCCATACACTCAGATTCTGTACATGGAAATAAGCAAGTAGTATAGCTAGATAAGAAGCCAGTGCTGAAGCTTCAACAGATGCCCAAGAAGGCACAGACCACACTTCAGGAAGTAGGCAACCTTGTAGGGAATCCATTGGATTCGAGGATGACTTGATCTCATCACGAAGATCCTTCTCATGTACTTTCAACTTCAGAACCTACGATGCCCATGCATTGTTATATGGTTCAATCTACTGGTCCAAAAAACTACAATAGGGTTGTGGGAAATCCATTATGGAAAGAAACCATGCAGAAGGAGTATGACTCACTCCTACAGAACCAGACTTGGAATCTGGTTCCACGTCCATCAAAAAGGAATATTTTTAGGTGCAGATGGGTCCACAAGATCAAGAGGTACAAGGCCCGACAAGTTGCCAAAGGACTTCATTAGATCCATAAATATTTCTACATCTTCACGAAGACTTTCAATGAGAAAAAGTTTCAGAATTTGTGGGATCGTCTTGTAGTGAAGAACACAGTTGTCTAATAGCTGCTATTTTCTTCTTTTGATACATTATCTTTTGAGGGGGGGTTTTGTTCCCACGAGGTTTTCCCTATTTCCTCAATTTTATTCAGTGTTCATTAGTTGCATTGTACATGAGTACCTAAAATGGCCTAGTAGCTGAGACTCATTTTTTACTCCATAGTGATGTTTAGGGGGGTGTTGGATAAATTTCTATTTTCGACACACTAGTTCAATGGGAGTTAACTGACTAGTTCTATTTTTACCATCACTATTATGCATGCATGCATTCCTAAGGAAAGCTAATTGCTTGATTGATTTTCTTAATTATGGAATGTTTTTCCCTATATATGAGTGTATTCCACTCATTCATTGTGTTAGCGCCGCCATTTTTCTTTCCATTTAGAGTTAGTTTCGAGTCACATTATGATCCGTGCACCCAAACATGTGAAGTCAGGTACGTAACACCGTGAGGTTGAAGTCAACAAATGGCCGGTTGGCCCTTGGAAATGGGAAAGGGTGTCAGAGTTAGAAACTGTATACATGGTACATGCATGTCTTTTCCCAAAAGGTTGAATCCTGTTAAGAAGCCAGTTTCTACGTACCTTGGTTGAGTCAAGTAGTTAATAAAGGTCGCGTCGGCAAGTGCAACAATTATTATCAGTTCATCATGAAGGCCGAGGGAATGAAAAATCACAGCGTTCGCATCATACATGCACAACAAACCGTATCACCTGCATTCCACACGTGGGGATTTTCCATGAACAACCTGAAATTTGACTTGAAACATCTTGTTTCCATAAATTCATTGGCTTCCAGCATGTTTTCCTCTCTTGTCCAATTCATTATAAATCTCAGATGCTCGGCGTGCCCTCCATTCATAGAACCAGGCCTAATCTCTTTTCATAGTTCTCCCTTGCCAATCTAGTTGGTTCAGAACCGCTCCCTGGTGCATTCGTTCAAAACACTGCGCGCAGAGTATACCTTGGTCATTCCATGGCATCTTCTCAGAGAAAAGGAAAGGGTGCGTGGAGAGGAAGAACTGCGAGGTACGAACCTCAAAGAGATTGGAATTCTTTCGCACTCGCGACGACCATTCCCAAAGGCGTGGAAGAAACCATTATTTCACCTACAAAAGAGACCAGATTAAGTCACAGAACAACCAAAATAGATAAATTCATACAGGAGAGGGAGATGGCAAGAGCCTCCTCCTCCAAACAGAAACTACCTTAGAGGAGGGGCAGGTCGAGAAATAATGAGGAGATCATGAAGGCTAAAATTCTAGAAGGATCGCGTGCCAGATTGGCAGCTGAAGAAATACTCAGATGTGTCATTCGGCTAGAACGTGCCGGGAAATCAAGCCGCGAACGCGGGAACAGAGAAGGGAAAGTGGCCGTTGCAGGAGAAAGTGAGGGAATTCCATCTCAGTAGGTGAAGAAAGAAAAGATGGCTATTTCCGAGCTTTATCAGGAGAACAGGGAATTAAGGCGACAACTAGTGATAAGGACCGTGAAAGCATCAACTGCATAGAGTCATAGAGGGAACGTGACATGGCTGAAAAGGCATCTTAGAGAGGTGAAGAACATTCTTATCCAGCTGTGGGAGGTGCAAAGGTTGGCATAAGAAAGGCACACGGAGCATCCCAGAGAATGCAAAGCGACCGAAAAGGAAATCTGTGTGGCTCTTGCCAGTGCACCAAAAGAGAAATTTTAACGGGTGACATTTTCTTCATGACAGTTTTGAAGTGATACGCATCCTCTAAATAATCTTTCCATTTTTGAAGTGATACACGTCCTCTAAATCATCTTTCCATTTTCTTCACGACAGTTTTGAAGTGATACGCGTCCTCTAACTGTTTTCTGCGCACAACTCCCCAACAAATAGGCACATAACAGAAGACGAAACCAACAGTGCAGACACCAAGTTTTGATAGACACCTGTTCACTAGGATACCCAATCAAGAGATACAACGACACATTTTTCCCACCTCAGATTCTGACCAACGATCAGACCCCATGGAAAACCTGAAGACAGTCGTTAGTGGACAGGCGTGATTATTGCCTACTTTGGGATAGTACCATGCGAAGAGTCTCTGGCGCATGTGGCACATTTTTTCTAGTTTAGGGTTAACAGTTAGAAAGTAGGGCATCCCAAGCGATGCCCTCGTTTATATATTTCATCTTTTTGATGTAATCCAGGTTGGTTGGCAAATTGAGTAAACGACTGCTATTGTATGTAATCTGAGTTTTTGACCGAAATTTAATGCAAAGGTCGTGTGATTTGATGAAAATATTCTAGTTGTGATAGTCATATGTATTGTGTCTCTTTCTTTGCGTATGTGTTTCCTATTTCCTTTTATTTCATATCTTATACTGTATATTTTAGAATGAATTTTTGAACCTGTGGATTCACTGTACAACGCCCCTTGTTCGTGCCACTTAGACAATTTTTTTTTCTCTCAAGCTAACTCCGAATTCATCCACAATGATGGTTTTGAGTTACTTCCTTTGTTTTTCTCCCACCACACTTTATGGTTTACACTGAAGGTTGTTGCTCGCCTAGCCTTCTCCTCTCGAATCCAGTCACCGAGTCATTTGTTCCGTCTCTTCCTCAAATCAATCCCATAGCCCAAGTTTTACTTTTCTTCACCAATATAACCAAAAACCATTCTACCATCGGTGTTAAATCTAGCCATTGTTTTCAAATTCATATCCTGCACAGAGATTGCGCCATTTCTGAGAGATCCCTCTCTAGATACTAAAGGCTAGTTTCCAGTCTCAAAGTTGGTTGAAAAAGTTAGCTTCGTCGTCTTTTTATCAACGAAATATATTTATGGAGTGCTAACATTTTGACACTATATTCGGGGACGATGTTGAAAAGATTTTCCCTGGGAAAATGACAAATGTTGCAGTTTGGCCCCTGAGGGTAACAGAGGGACAAACACCCATACCGGCTGAAACCTTTACCCTAGCGAATCCAGTCTGAGAAAACTAGTACCCCAAGTAGCACTACTCAAGAAACCTGGCTCCAAATACTTTTTACACCAGATCGAATCCTAACTCAAACCCCTCTGAGCCTATGCATGACCCCAAGAAGATTTTCCGCAAGGCTAGAGAGCAGGCGCTGGACCTATTTTATCTACTGGAAAAAATTCCGTCCTTTCCCAAAGACGGCACACAGAGCATTGACGACCTTGATTTTGACGCACTTTTTGAGTAAACTCTGTTCAGGTCTAAGTCAGAAACCAATTTGGACAAGACCGTTTTTGACCCGACCAATTTCCAAGCCCTGGTGACAAATAATATCCCCCAAAATATGAATCCCCCTATGGCTATGGCTTCCAGATTCGCTCCCCTCATCCTGCTAGCCCAGTTACACGAATTGCCTAGGAATTATAGCCAAAGAATCAGACTCTACGATGTTGAGGGAAATGTTTTCGCCAAGAAACACCTAGACTGGTTTAACGTCTTTGTCGACTTGGAGGAGGTAGACTACACAGATGAAAAAATGAGGATTTTTGCACAAAGCCTTTTGGGAGACGTAAGAAAGTGGTTCAAATCCCTCCCGCCTGTGAGCATTCGAGACTTCGCAACATTCGAAAGGTCCTTCCTAAATAAGTGGGGGGATAAGAAAAACCCTTTGCAGCTGCTAACACAATACAATAACATGAAGAAAGGACCGGAGGAAATGATACAAGAATTCTCGGCTCGTTTTTTGAAGGTATACAACTCCATCCCTGCTGAAGTAAAGCCCCCTTCCGGTGCTGTGCAATTGCGGTATGCAGATTTCTTCGACAGTGAATTTGCTCTGCTGCTGAGAGAAAGAAGATCGAGTTTGGATGCCATAATGAGTAACGCTGTCGAGGTTGAAGTGAACATGATGACGTCGGGAAAAATCAAACTGAAGTTCAATCGGGGAGACAAAAGACCCCACAAAGATGCACACCCGTCGATGTCGCAGTCCTCAGATGACAAATTCGACATGATGATGAAGACCATGGAAAATTTGATGGAGATAATGTCCATGGGAAACAAGCCTGTTGTGCAAGAACAAAATGACCCACAACCCATAAATCAGAATCTACGGAGGGGTCAGATTCCTCAAATCAAGCAGCAGGACCCAGGTGACTAGTAGACGAGACCTCCTTTCCAAAAAAACTGTGCAAATGAGGATTTTGGCTAGTCTTTTGACAACCAGATGCATTGTTGTGATGACAAAAACTTGCGCATGTTCTTGACGAAGAGAGAACATGATCGATATATGAGCCAAAACGAAGAATTCGCGTTGGAAACTGATGATGGTATGATACTGGAAACATATGATGCACCGTCTTGGGATACAGAAGAATTCAAGAAAGGTTATCAAAATTCTATCATGCAGTTCCAAAAGAACTGTAGACAACGCAGCCAAGGATGCATCCGAGAAGGCGAAGTTGAAGGAGGAAGTCCCCAAAAAATCCCTAGAGACAGGTCGGGAGGCGAGCGGAAAAGAGGTAGAAAAAAACTGTTCCCCTTTCAATTTTGAACACGAAACAGCCAAAATAAAAATCTCCATCCCATTCAATGAGCTGATTAGAAAGGGTGAGTATTGAGAACAAATTATTAAATTGTTGAAAACAGGAGGGGTCCCCGATACTCTGAACATTTGAGACGACCACCCCACCATCTTGTTTGGTTCGTTCGTCGAGGAGACAAGCGATGATGGAGATGTGCCCCCTTTCTATGTCAGTCTGAAGATCCATGATCTGAACTTGCATAATGCTATGCTTGATTCTAGCACATCACACAATCTCATGCCGAAGGTGGTCATGGATGAGATGGGTTTAGAAGTCACTAGACCATACAAGGACCTTTTCTCCTTCGATTCGAGGAAAGTCAAATGTTTGGGTCTTATCAAAGACCTGGTTGTATCATTGGCTCAAATCCCCACCAAGAACACGGTCATGGACATAGTCGTCACAGAAATACCCTCGAAGTTCGACATGCTTCTTTTGAGATCGTGGGCTACGAATTTGAAGGGCATATTGCAGATGGATATGACTTACACCACTATCCCTGTTTTCGGTGATGACAAAAGGCTGTATAGAGAAGTGTTTCTGAAATACATGGTAGGCAACAAGACGCAGCCCCACAATCAACCTATATACACTGTCAACACCGAAGTAGGTTCATATATATTCTACAATGATTTTAACTTTAGAGAAGAGGGATCGATGACCATCACGACAACTAACGAGAAAACTGTGCAAGAAACAATAGAGTGCACTGAACCAGAAGACCATGAGGAAAACGGGGTGTGGAACATGATTTTTGACAGTGCAGTCAGCCAAGAAGGAGCCAGAGCTAGTATACGGGTGAGCCCTCCTAAATCAAGCATGAAGTTGCATTCATTCAAGCTCCCGTTTGAATGCACTAACAACATGGCCGAGTGTGAAGCGCTAATATTGGGCTTACAAGTTTTGAAAGAACTAGGCGCGCAAAGGATAGCAATGCATGGATATTCCGGGATGATCATAAATCAGGTGAAAGGTGTGTATCATACCAAGCACCCAAGACTGCGAGTGTACATAAATCTGGCTTTGGACCTTCTCGAAATATTTTCAGAGTATGACCTGACTGCTATCCCCAGAGAACATAATCAAATAACTGACGTGTTGGCCACCTCGGCCTTAGTTTTCAAGATTCCCATTCTTCCAGATAAAAGATATGAAATCG
Source organism: Picea engelmannii (assembly GCA_009831015.1). Classification (NCBI taxonomy): domain Eukaryota; kingdom Viridiplantae; phylum Streptophyta; class Pinopsida; order Pinales; family Pinaceae; genus Picea; species Picea engelmannii. Next base: position 851,961 of record ML776844.1, read on the forward strand.
AGGTCAGCACAGGCTAGCAGTACCCGACAACATCAAACATTGACAGGTGTTTGAAGACGACAAACAAGGGGAAAGGTTCCTCCTCATGAGCGATGATTTCGCTAACACAAACATTGATGGGGAATACTACGGTGATGAAGATAAGGGAGCAGATGCACGCAGTGATGACAACCCTTTCCAGAACCAGATTGCGGGAAGGGATATAATACAACTGAAAAACAATATTATTCCAAAGGGGTTGGTGCCGCTAGAAAAGATGTTTGACAAAAATGATGTGGCTAAGAACCCCAAGATCACCAAAAGCGCAGAATACATGGAAGACAACAACATCGGGACCAAGGCAGAGCCGAAGATGGTAAAATTATAAAAAACACGCAGTCCAGAGGTCAATCAAGATTACATAAAACTCATGAAAGATTTCCCGGACGTCTTTGTGTGGAGCTACGACGATATGAAAGTGTATGACATGAAGGTGATCCAACATGTTATCCCTCTCAAGGAAGATCAGAAACCTTTCAAACAAAAGATTTGATAGATAAATCCCCTATTGCTTCCACTGATTGAGAAAGAGGTAAAGAAGCCTTTCGACACCAAAATTATTGTTTTCTTAAGATTCTCGAAGTGGGAGCTAACTTAGTACCTGTGAGAAATAAAAGCGGAAAAATTAGACTGTACGTAGACTTCTGAAATTTGAATAAGGTTTCTCTCAAAGACCACTACCCCCTTCCCAAAATGGACTACATATTGCAAAAGGTAGTGGGATCTTAGAAGATGTCCATGCTGGATGGTTTCTTAGGATATAACCAAATCATGGTCCGCCAAGACGACAGAGAGAAGACGACCTTCACCACTTCGTGGGGAACGTTCATGTACACTAAGATGCCGTTCGAACTAATGAATGCTGGTGCCACCTTTAAGAGGGAAATGAACATCGTGTTTGCTTATGAGAAGGACAAATTCATCTTGATTTATCTTGACGAAATCACAGTGTATTCTACCTTCGAAAAACAACATCTCGAGCACCTGAAGAGGGTTTTCCAGAAGTGCAGATTGTTCGACATATCACTGAATCCTAAGAAATATCATTTTGTAGTGGAGGAAGGAAAGATTTTGGGGCACATCATTTCCAAAGAAGGTATTAAAATAGACCCCAGTAGGGTTGAAGGGATTTTTAATATCTGCACCCCGCACAGTAAAAAGGAGGTACAATCTTTCCTAGGTAAGGTGAACTTTTTAAGGAGATTTATCCCAAACCTGGCGGAAATAATAAAACATATAACTTGTATGCTTAGGAAAGGAAACAAGATTAAGTGGAATCTAAAGGCCAATAAGTCCTTCGAATATATCAAAGTGGCTCTGACTAAATCCCCTGTGCTAGACAGCCCGGACTTTACGAAGGATTTCCTCCTTTTTTCATTTACCTTAGAACACACTATTTCCGGAGTACTGTTGTAGAAGGACGAACATGATTTCAAGAAACCCATAACCTACTTCATCCGGACACTGTGTGACACTCCCCTAAATTATGAAATTATGGAAAAGTAGGCATATGCCTTAGTAAAAGCTTTGAAGGAATTCAGGACATACACATTGCACTCCCATGTCATTGCCTGTGTGCCCAACAGTTTAGTAAAGGACATCCTGACTCAGCCTGACACAGAAGGAAGGAGAGGGAAGTGGATAACAACCATGTTAGAATACGATATTGAGATCAAGCTGACAAAGCTGGTAAAGAGTCAGGGCCTCACAAAGTTGATGGCGTAGTCATACTGCGACGTTGTAGATATGAACTTCATTGCTGATCTGTCGGAGTGTCCTCAAAAAGAAAAAGCTGTGTAGATGCCTCAGTGTTTCATTGATTCACTGTGGTATGTAGACATCATATATGTATTGGAGAATCTCCAGGCCCCTCTAGGCATGAGTAAGAATAAGGCAATATTCCTCAAGCTTAAAGCGGTTAATTTCTGTGTTTTGGACAATTCACTGTACTAGAAAGATCCCAGAGGAATACTATTAAGATGTTTACTAGAAGACGAGGCGACACAGGCCATACGGGAATTTCATAGAGGTGACTACGGAGGGCACCACTATTGGAAGACCACCATGCACAAGATCCTAATGGCAGGTTATTACTGGCCAACGATTTTTGCTGAAGTATATAAAGAGGTCTCCAGCTTCCACGAGTGCCATATTTTCGATGGGAGGAGAAAGCTCCAGCCCCTACCGTTAAATCCAATCTCAGTCGAAGCACCTTTCATGAAGTGGGGCCTAGATTTCATAGGAGATATAAACCCACCATCCTCCATGCAACATAAATGGATTCTCATGACCACTTATTATTTTACGAAGTGGATTGAGGCGGTCCTCACAAAGCAAGCCATTGATGTGGTCATCATACAGTTCTTGGAGACAAACATCTTGTCAAGGTTCGGGTGTCCTATTAAGATCATAACAGATAATGTGACCGCATTCAAGTATAAACAGATGGAGAAGTTCTTCCAGGATTATAACATAACATTAGGGCATTCCACGACATATTATCCATAAGGAAACGGGTTAGCGAAATCCTCGAATAAGAGCCTGACCAGGATCATCAAAAGGCTCTTGCTAGACAATAAGAGAGCCTGGCATAAGAATCTTATCTACGCGCTATGGGAAGATTGGATTACCACCAAAATATCCATATCAACATCACCTTTTCAGATCGTTTACGGCACATACGCGATCTTCCCTACTGTGCTGGGACCACCCGTCAGGAAATTGTTGCAAGAGCAGGAGGCCGAGCCAAATGATGCACAGAGGAGGATAAACCAGTTGATTCACATGCAACAAGCAAGGGAGCATGCATATAATCAATCTCAACTCCATCAAGAGAGGATAAATAAATCTTTTGACAAGCATTCCAAGCAAGAATATTTTTAAGTGGGAGATCTGGTGCTGAGATGGGATGCGAGAAATGAAGATAAGGGAAAGCACAGGAAGTTCGATCACCTTTGGACAGGGCTGTACAAAATCAGTGCGTACTGCGGGGACAATGCTTATTTCCTGAAAGGAATGGATGGAGAGTGTCTTAGTTGGGGGCCTGTAAACGACAGGTTCCTCAAACGTTACTTGATGAAGCAAAATCCATTTAAGTCATTTGTCGTTGTAAATAATCATTTTATTTTTGCGTTGAGTCAGTAGTTCGACAAAGAATTGAAGCCCAAAGTGAAGGCCCTAAGTTTCTGCTGAATTCTTAGAAGCTATGTCAATGAGTCTAGTTTGTTTTCCGTCCGTCATTTATATAGCTTAGTTTCTAGATATCGAATAAAGCCCAATGGTCAGGGGCCTGGTCTACTGTTCTTTGCTACCTCATAGGGAGGATAACATCCCCGTTGGAGCCAGCTGTTAGAGCCACCATTTTTCTTTCCATTTAGAGTCGGTTTTGAGTCACATTATAATCCATGCACCCAAACATGTGAAGTCAAGTACATAACACCGTGAGGTTGAAGTCAACAAATGGATGGTTGGCCCTTGGAAATGGGAAAGGGTGTCAGAGTCAGAAACTGTATACGTGGTATGGGCATGTCTTTTCCCAAAAGGTTAAATCCTGTTAAGAAGCGAGTTTGTACGTACCACGGTCGATTCATGTGGTTAATAAAGGTCACGTCGGCAAGTGAAATAGTTATTATCAGTTCATCATGAACGCCGAGGGAATGAAAAATCACAATGTTCGTATCATACATGCACAACAAACCGTATCACCTACATTCCACACGCAGGGATTTTCCATGAACCACCTGAAATTCGACTTGAAACATATCGTCGCCATAAATTCATTGGCTTCCATAATTTTTTTCTCTCTTAGCTGATTCATTATAAATATCAGATGCTCGGTGTGCCCTCCAGTCATAGAACCATGCCTAAGCTCTTTTTGCAGTTCTCCCTTGCCAATCCAGTTGGTTCATAACTGCTCGTCGGTGCATTCATTCAAAATGTTGTGCACATAGTATACTTTGGTCATGCCATGGCAGCTTCTCAGAGCACATGAAAGGGCACATGGAGCAGAAGAACTGCAAGGTCCGATCCTCAAAGAGATTGGAATTATTTCGCATCCGTGGAGACCATTCCCAAAGATGTGGAAGAAACCATTATTTCACCTACAAAGAGACCAAATTAAGTCACAGAACAACCGAAACAGAGAAATTCATACAGGAGAGGGAGATGACAAGATCCTCCTCCTCCAAACAACAACTACCTTAGAGGAGGGGCAGAGCAAGAAAGAACGAGGAGATCATGAAGGATAAAATTCCAGAAGGACCGCGTGTCAGATTGGTAGTTGAAGAACTACTCAGACGCGTCATCCTGCTAGAACCTGCTGGGAAATCGAGCCGCAAATGCGGGAACAGATCAAGGAAAGAGGACATCGCGGGAAAAAGTGAGGGAACTCCATCTCAATAGCTGAAGTAAGAAAAGTTGGCTATTGCCAAGCTTTATCAGGAGAACAGGGAATTAAGGTGACAACTAGTGACAAGGATCATAGAAGCATCAGCTGCACAGAGTCGCAGAGCGAACGTGGCATGGCTGAAAAGGTAGCTTAGAGAGACGTAGAACATTATTATCCATCTGTGATAGGCACAAAGGTTGGAATAATAAAGGCACATGGAGCATCCTAGAGAATGCGAAGCGACATAAAAGGAAATATGTGTGGCTCTTGCCAGTGCACCAAAAGAGAAAGTTTAACGGGTGATATTTTCTTCACGATAGTTTTGAAGTGATATGCGTCCTCTAAAGAATCTTGCCATTTTTGATAATGATCACAAAAATTGAACAAACGTCTAGGTGTACGAGGCATTCTTCGAGATCAAAAGTGTCAGGTAGGAGCTTAATTGCCAATATAAGAGAAGGGATTTCACACTCAATAGGAATGATCGACTCCACACCGTGTACTAAATGAAAAGGAGAAAAAACAGTGGCAGTCTTAACCGAGGTTCAGTATGCCCAAAGTGCAGGGTAAAGCATTAGATTCCATTCATATTTTCTCTCACTGACAGTTTTTTTCAAAATGGTCTTGAGAGATTTTTTCACAGCCTCTACTTGTCCATTTTCCTTGGGATAGTTAGGGGAAGAATGACCATGTTTAAACCCTATTTTTGATGCTAAATATTTCATCATTTAGTTCTAAAAGTGACTTCCATGATCAATGACAATCTCCCTCGGGATTCCGAATTGGGCTATATTCTGGTTGAACACGAAAAATGTTGCAGTCCTACCATCAAATTTAATCGTAGGCATGGTCTCTTCCCATTTAGTAAAGTAGTCTACGACCATGATAATATGTTGATGCCCCATAGCTAAAGTTGGTTTGTAGTCCACAAAATTCACCCCCCACTTGGTGAAGGGACCAACGAAGATGACCGGGTGAAGAGTGGTTGGATACGAGTGCATCTTCTGAGTGAACACCTAGAAAGGGTGACACTTCTTGATCACTTCGATGCAATATTTAAAAATAGACGACCAAAAATAACCAACTTGCAATATGTTTTGGGTTGTCGCAAGCCCAGATAGATGACCACCACAAGCCCCACTATGACAGTCATTAATAATGGACTCAACCTCCTTATGATTCAAGAAATAATGCAAGATATTATCTACACCTCGACGATACAAAGTTTTACCGATGACTAGGTAGTTTTTAGCTTGATACCGTATACACCATCGATCGTCTCTTGAAATATGCTGAGAGAAATTCAAGGTTGGAATATAGATCAAAATGTCTCCATACCAGGGGTTTGACGATGAGATAAGAAAAATGTATTCATCCGCAAATGAATCGACATGAATGACGTCCTCATCTAGTCGAGGGAAGTCCGATATTAACTCAGAAAAAACTAGCGGTTTCTTGGATTTTGCCGAAGCAAAATCAAGGTAAAACTCTTGCAAAATGAAAATCCATTTATTGTATTTCCTCCCCATGTTACACCTAGTAAGTATGTATTGAAATGGATTGAAATCAACAACTATGGTAGTTTTTCAAAGCAATATATAGTGTCTCAATATTTGAACTGTGTGTACGACAACCAAGGCTAGCTTCTCAACATGAGAATACTTGAGTTCAGGATCGACTAAGATTCAACTAAGGTAGTAGACGACGTGCTCATGGAGCTCATTGTCCTCTTGAACCAAAACCATACCAAACGTCCCTTCAGAAGTGACAATATAAAGCAAGTAATCTCTTCTGTAGTCTGGAGGCTTCAACAAAGGCGTCAATACCAAGGCTTTCTTAAGAGCATTGAAGGATTCCTGGGCTCTCTCATCCCATATAAACAGAGTGTCCTTCAAGAGATGCATGGAAACCTTAGTAATATTGGCATAGTTTACTATAAACCGACGTAAGAAGTTAGCTTTCCCCTGTAAACCTTGAAGTTGATGAATGTTGCATGGGGGAGGAAATCGAAGTATTTCCTAAACCTTCAAAGGATCCACCATGATCCCAGTATCAAAAACTAAGAATCCTAAAAGACGACCCAACCTAAAACAAAAGATGCACTTGTGAGGGTTTAAATGGATGCGATAATAATGAAATCTCTCAAAAACTAGCCGAAGTTGGGTACCTCTCTCTTGTGAGAGTGAGCAACGAGATCATCGAGGTAAGCTTCGACTATATGCTTGAGATCGTGAAAGGTGAAGGTAATGGCTCATTGGAAGGTTTCTTCGACGTTTTTAAGGCCGAAAGGTATTTTCCGGTATGAAAAATTACCCCAAGGACAAATAAACACCATCTTATGTTGATCCTTAGGTTTGATCTGAATTTTATTATATCCTGAAAATCCGTCCATAAAAGAAAAAACCTCGCTTCACACACTCTCATCGAGAATCTTATCAATGAAAGGTGTTAGACACTTTTCTTTAGGATATGCCTTATTCAAGTCTTGAAAATCCATACACACACATATGGTTCCTTGTTTCTTATTCATGAGAACGAGATTGGATACCCATTTAGTCAAGGGAACTAGGGAGATAAAACCAACATTAAGTAGTTTCTCCACCTCTTCCTTAATAGCAGGGGCCTTCCTAGGATTAACAACTCTAAGTTGTTTCCAAATAGGTTTAGCATCCGAGTAGGTTTGGATCTTATGTTCGATAATGCAAGGGTTGATTCATGACATCTTTTCATATGACCAAGTGAATACATCACAAAATTATTTGAAGAGATTGGTGTAGATATGGATTTCTTCAAGCGAACATTCTGCACCGATATATACATTTTCAATTTTACCAGGAATGAGAGAGATGTTGATCGTGACGGTAGGAGAAATACTCGCCATGTTTCCTTTAGAATAAATGTCGTGCATATCTGGTGGAACTATGGCATGGCCAACTATCTCACTCAAGGTGGATCTAAAATTGTCCTGATCGATCCTAACAAGCTCTGGGATGAATTAAGAGCAATGATGCATATCATCCCATGGCCTATCAGGACCATTCATGGTCTCTAAGATTGCTTCATCCGAAGGTAAAGTATCATGGAGGAAATCATGTGAGAAAGACAATGAAGTGGCCCATACAGGCTGAAGAATAGGATCCTCCTCGTCTGTCTACGAGGAGACAAGATCCAGGTTGGCAGAAGAGTTGAGAACAACCTGATATGATATCTCTTCCACCGATATTGGCTTTTCCATTCCAATATGTGACTGACCTTCACAAGACAAGGTCGGGGAAGTTAGGGTCCAAGGATCATTAAAATACGAAGTGAAGAAAGGAATGAACCTTATTGATGAAGAAAACCTACTAGACATGGCATAAATGTGATGAATTTGGTGCCACAAAATCAAAGGCACCCATGAGGGAGGGATACATTTTGAGACCAATATCCTCAGTTGCTGACTGAGAATTGTTGATCATGGGGATCGAAGGTCCAACTGATGCATTGGTACTAGTATGCAGAAAGGAAAACTGATCAATCGTCATGATTTTCCCTTCGTGAGGAAAACATAAGTACGAAAAACGGACGATACGACCATAGTCATAGCATAATTCCAGTTATGCCTTAGTGATAAGTTATAGTCAAGGGGCACATCAACCACCTCGACATCCACCTCCACTGTCTTTCCACCTAACTAGACGAGAAAGGTAGGAATAATATCGTAAGGATGGAAAGAATGACCATCAAATGCAGTCAACATAGTTGGAGATTGAGAGAGGGTTGGAGAGACAATGGTTTTCCAACAGGTTAGAGACATCACGCATGTTGCAACGCCTTCATCAATAACAATACGTTTGATGGTATAATTTGAGTAATCCACATGGATTTGGAAGGCCACGTGGTAAGGAAAGTGAAGCTTCAAACTTGATAACCTATGAAGGACATGTCTGGAGTACCTCCAAAGATGACATCGCACAAGGGGTTTGACCTAGATCTTCGAAAATAGAGTAGTTCTGGGAAGCTCTAGCATTAGGGTTGTGGTTAGAGAATTTTAGTATTCCTTTCAGAATACGAGGCAGAAGCTCTGGATTTTTGATTTGCAAAGGCATTTCTAGAGGAGGGGGAGACTCTATACCTGAAAAAACCTATGAAGAACTGTAATCGCAAGACCAAGTGGCTACATTAATCTGAGACTTGACCATATTTACGCATAGACAATCACATTCTTGCACCGGGGGGTTTTTATTCCCACTCGCCGCGTTTTTGGCATTAGAGGAGCTCAAGGACATGTGATGATTATGAGAAAAAGGATTAGTCAGTGTAGCGAGAGGTTGAGATAAGAGCCTCATGACTTCCTCGAGTTTGGGGCACAAATGGGTAAGGTGATCATCAATACAAATATTGCAAGGAAACTTCACCTTCCGCTTCTCTTTCTTTCCCTAACCAACATTATTGTTTGATCTATCATTGTTAACGTTGTCCATGGGTTTATTATTATTATTATTCCTCCCACCCTTACGATTGTTACCACGTCCTTTCCTTTTATTCCCTCCTAGTTGCTTGTTGTTGGGAAAAATACCCTACGGACTAGCAAACTAGGGTCAGACTTGCATGCAGATTTTGACCGTAAAGAAATGACTTCTTAACCTACCACCCAAAACTTAAACCCCTCTTTCACGATACATGCATGGAAAGGAACTACTAACATTTTTACTGATGTTTGGTGTAGATCCTCCGTTGTGCTTTACCCGCTTGCTTGCGCTTCTCCTTCCAAAGTTAACCTGCAATCAAGACAAACAACCACGCATGCATGCTACTTTTCTACTTGAGGGTTAGAAATTAAGCATAAATTACACAAATCATAGATAACTCATGCATTGGGACGGGAAAAGTATTCTTTTATTATTTTCAAAATGAATCAACTTACAATCAAAGTCAAGACCGACCACCGCTCCTTGATCCCGATCCTGGGCTCCAACTCTTCTTTTGTCCTCCAACTGCTTTGTGTTAATTCTCCTTAGGCTTGAGGAAAGGCTAAAGGGTTGGGACAATGGATTCGACAAATGGGCAGAGTTTCTTCGCTATAATTTTCCTCCTCCAAATGGTACCCCTACCCCTTCTTTTATAGGCTAGAAGGAGCTAGGGTTTT
>ML776844.1:899142-938500 GCA_009831015.1 Picea engelmannii
GCATAATAGCTCAAAGCTTGGCTATAAAAAGCCATGGATGATCATCATTTCTTCAAGGAATTCATTGTAATGTTATGCTGTTGGGATTGTTAGAGGCTCACTCTTTAGCAATAGCCATTATCAACACCATTTCATAAACTCTCCATCTCTCATTAGAGTGGAGAAGTGTTGAGTTCTTTCACTCATATTTTCACCTTTCATTTGTAAGGAAAGCATCTATTTGAGGGCCTCAAGAGCCTTCCATTGGAGAAGGAAGGGACCCAAGTCCCCTTTCCCCTTTGTGTACCTCTGGATTTCACTAATCAGATCAGCCTATCTATTGGTGAACTTGTTCCATTGTCACTTGTTTTTAGTTTTTGTTTTTATGCTCATGTTGTTATTTAGTTCTAGTTTAATTCTTGTTAATACCTTTATTGTTTTGTTTCTAACCTTTTGCATTGCAGCTGTCATGACTAGAAGAGCCCAACTAGGCATGTAAGTGCTCACTTTTTGCTCACACATCGACGAAAAGAGCACGAACACCCTTCTTTCGTTGTTTTTTCTTCCCTTCAGGCTGTTGGGTGGCCTTTGGGTTAGTCATCTGCATAGAGTGTACTTCCAACGTTTGGGTAGGAGGAGCAGCCAAAGCAGTAGTTTGGCCGACCGCTGAGTGTTGTATAGATAACTGTTGCAATTGCTTTGTCAATTGCTCAGCGGGCTTGGTTTGTGCTAAACCAACAATACCATTGGCATGTGGTCCATCTCTCTGTCTTGTTTTATCCAATATCGATCGTGGTGCATCCGACATGATGTTGTACAATAAACCAAACTGAGAATAGATGAGATCAAACTGTTGAGCCCTCATGATGGCATCTTCTTCGGAGAAAAATCCTGAAGTTGTGACGTCTTTGGATAATTGTGGGACTAAAGACTTAAGGAACCACTCAAGTAGGAATGCTAGTAGGACTGGTACTTTGATTAGACTCTTTTGGCGTCTCCACTCTCGGATATGATCAGAGATATGGTCCGCTGTTGTCTGTTCGAAATTGGCAAGAAGCTCTGTGCCAGCGTCGTATCTCACAGGTAACTGGAAATGGTTAAGGAAGGCCATCGCCAGTTCGCCAAAATAAGAATATTATGAGCGATCGAGCTCGATGTACCATTTCACGGCACTCCCGATAAGAGTGCATTGAAACAATCACAACTGGATGGAGTCATCTTTCAATGAGTTAGATGAACACCAAATATGGAAGGTAGTCACATGATCACCTGGATCTTCGGTAGGCTTGGCTTCGAACTTTGGAATGTCCGAAGGCAACTTTGTTGGCATAGGAGGCCAATGTGGATCGTGACAAATAGGATCATTTAACAACCTTGTCAAATCTGACAAGTGTAACGTCACCAGGAATGGTAGTTTGGGTTGCTGCTGATAGCCTGGGAAAAAGGGTCCTGGAGTTTGACTGGCACCAGGTTGCCAGGAAAAGTTTGGCTTCTGGCCCGGATTCTGGTAGAAACCATGGCCCTGACCAGCGTAAGGATTTTGCATCTATGGAGACATCATTGGATGATTCCCCATGAAGGACATAGGATGTTGGACATGCATCGTGTTTGAAGGACTTTGGGAAGGATTACCCCATGCCGGTCCTGATGGGAGAGGCATAGAAGTCTGTCCAGGGTTCCATTGACTGTGGAAAGAATTACCCCAGAACGACATTCCGGAGGAGGGAACAGATCCTTGTCCTGAGTTCCAAAGTCCTGCTATATGTGCCCCCGACGTAGGAATAGTACCCTGTGCCGGAGTAGACTGTCCAAAAATGGGAGTGCCCCCAGAAGGGAAAGCGGTGGATGCGAAAGTGTTGTTACCAAACGTCCCATTCCAAACAAACGGTGACGAATATACCGACAGATTTTGCGCAGGTGTTCCTTGACTCCCGGCTCCAAATGAACTCGTGTGTGCAGGCTGCCCGGCAGACTGCTGATGCAGACCACCGAGCGAAGGGGACGAAGGAGAGATATGACCTCCAACGTAAGGAAAAACATTAAAAGGGACAGGAATTCCCCCAAGTTGACCTTGTAGAGGAGCGTTAGAGCTCCTTTCCCCCAGACCCAAATTCTGTAAAGTGGAGTGAGTGAGTGCAAGACTTGTGCCCGAACTAGGCATATCGTATGAGAACAGAGAGCCTGTCGCACTAGGTGTGAAGAGAGTTGTGGCCGCCATGATTGATGGGGTCGGTCCACTGTGCGATGTAGTTGCGGTCGAGACCATGGTGGCCCGGACCGACGATGGCAAGTTAGGAGATGCTTCTCCTGTGGTAGCAACGGTGGTGGGAATGGAAGAATTCCCAGAGGAAGTAACATCATTTGTGTCCATAGCTGTGTGAGGCACTGACAGGCGTTCGTAAAATTGGATTGGTACACTGACCGATGGCCAAGTATCAGTGGTTGGGGTTTCAACCGAACCAATATTGGCGGTTGATTCCTCCGGGAGTTGTTTGGGCACAATAGTTTGTAACTCGGTTGCTTCGAAAGACCCTTGTTGGTCTAGCTTCCGCCTCAATGGTGGTGGGGGTGGCTCCAGTATAACCGACGACAGGCCCATAAGCCTTCATGACCGGCAGAGCTTGGGATCCTCCACTATGTGAGAAGATCCAAGACACGCTAAGGTATTCTACATGTTCAAACAGTAACACACACCAAAAAAGAAGCCCCTAAGAGATAAGACAAGCAATCACTAACTATTTTGAAGAACAGTTACAACAACCAACACTAGAGAAACTTACCGGTGCAAGTGCAACTCGAAAATGGAAGCACCCTCCAGGTATACTCTGCAAAGAGTGGCCCGATGTCTGTCCTAGGTACCGCGGTATACCCCCGCAGTCACCTGTGTATGTCCCTAGAAAATATTGGCAACTAGTTTGCCAGCACGCGAACAGTCACCAGGCGGGTACAGTCGATAGTCGGGTAGACCACAATGAGCAGGGTATCAAGCCCGAAACCTGTCAAGGGTATCGAGAGAAAATGGTCCGGAAGAAAACTGAGGACCTCGAACGGATTCGAGACCCACGAAGCCCCGTGGAAAATGCAAACGACGGAATCCCAAAACAAGCCCTCGATATGTGTTCTCCACTATGCTTGGTCCGGCGTTGGAGGGGTTATCTCTGCTACCTTTCCTCACACAACCTCGTGTTTATCCCCTGTGTTAGAGGGGGGTCCCGGATAACTTCCACGAAACTGGACTTCTACACTCCCTATCACATACTCCAATGTTTGATTTTGAGTGGCCTTGGAGAGTTTCCTCTCCAACCTAATCCAAGGCCCTAGTCCTGAACTAGTGTATGAACCCTACAAACAAAAAGTCTAATAGATTTTAAATTAGCGTTTCTTTTATGGGCTTTTTTACGTCACAGGGTATGAAGGTGAAACTGATGATGTGTAAAGACTCAAAGCAAAAATGAATGAAAAAAGCTGGAAACAAAAGACTTTACTAAATGCAAAAATCAACAACTTTTCACAAAGAAAGACTTCTTTTTCTTTTCAATTTTTCTAAGACTTCATGCAACAAATGTAAAGGAATTTCGCTCGACTACGAGCTACTTATACTCTAAATGCACTGCAAAAAACTTATGAACAAAAAAACTTCTCCCTAGCCATTGATGCAGAAAACATAATCTTCAAACAAAGAAGAAAATGAAAAGATTTTTTTTTCTCTCTTTTTTATTTATTTACATGCTAATCAAGCAACAAAGGGAAAATACCGACAAGCCTAAAACCAAGAAAAAACAAAATTCTGGCTTAAAGCACAGATCGCAAAGAATCAGAGCAAAGACACCCAATGGCAATCAAGAAAGCACAGACTCTTACGCTTGTCTAAAAACCATAAAACACAATTTCTCTTTTTTTTTATCTTTTCTATCAACTATCAACTAAGAAAAAGAAGGCTAAGGGTAAGAGGCCCTAACCTACTGACTGTTCAACCCTAGACTCAAACACCCGAGAGAAATACTTCTCACCAAAGGAGGGGATGACTGCCCCACCTTGATTAAAAAACAGCCTGTCAAGCACGCTACTGTCATTGAAACAACACGCGGGCGAACGTGTGCAGAGCTGAAACATGACGCGTGTACACGCGGTCTGACCTTGTATAGGCCGCGTGTATGTATAATTTCTAAGACAAAAAATAAAATAGGTAGCCCAGACCCAGAAGAGGCCTCTGATATTGACAACTAGGGTCCCTTGAAGGCTTGGATGCTTCTTCTAACAGAAAAGAAAAATAATTGCAAGGAATAACAAAACACAACAAGAGAAAATGAGACAAGACTGTGCACCAGCAAGACTCAGACAAGATCCAGAAAACCCCCTGAGAATGTATAATTGTGACAGGGAAGAGGAGGACTACCTCTCAAGCTCTCTGAAATCCTACACGCTACTGAAACCTCTACAACTAGCGTTCACACGCGGGATGCAAGAGATTAGGGCGTGGGTACATGCGTGCAGGCCTTATGCAGGCTGCGTGTACCTCTGTGTGTCCCAAAAATTGTCATCAAGCAACAGTCAGGGAAAACTGGTATAAATAACCAGGCTCCCTGCTAGCTCAGGCCTTACAGAAAAAGACAGGCAAAGAAACAAAAAATCTAATCTCTTAAACTACCCAAAAACCTCAACTAAATCCGGAAACCCTAAAGAGTATCTTCCCCAGTGGAGTCGCCAATTCTGTTGTTGGGAAAAATACCCTACGGACTAGCAAACTAGGGTCAGAATTGCATGCAGATTTTGACCGTAAAGAAATGACTTCTTAGCCTACCACCCAAAACTTAGACCCTCTTTCACGATACATGCATGGAAATGAACTACTAACCTTTTTACTGATGTTTGGTGTAGATCCTCCGTTGTGCTTTACCCACTTGCTTGCACTGCTCCTTCCAAAGTTAACCTGCAATCAAGACAAACAACCACGCATGCATGCTACTTTTCTACTTGAGGGTTAGAAATTAAGCATAAATTACACAAATCATAGATAACTCATGCATTGGGACGGGAAAAGTATTCTTTTATTATTTTCAAAATGAATCAACTTACAATCAAAGTCGAGACCGACCACCGCTCCTTGATCCTGATCCTAGGCTCCTCCTCTTCTTTTGTCCTCCAACTGCTTTGCATTAATTCTCCTTAGGCTTGAGGAAAGGCTAAAGGGTTGGGACAATGGATTCAACAAATGGGCAGAGTTTATTCTCTATAATTTTCCTCCTCCAAATGGTACCCCTACCCCTTCTTTTATAGGCTAGAAGGAGCTAGGGTTTTGGACGAACCCTTGGCCATGCATGGTCGAGAGTTTCAGTTAACTGACCCATATATTTTTGTCCCGTCGGCAACTTTCCTATTTTTGTGTTTTGTTAGGTAAAAGCGGGCTGTAGTAGGCCTGCCAACGTTCACACGCATGCAGTAGTGGGTTAGGGCGCGTGGGCCTTGACCCAAGAATATTTTCAAAGAGGTTTTTCAGCAGATGTTTTGGAAATGAAGGGATATGAGTTGGCCTGATGCCAGTTAAGCATGTGTGGTGCAATTTAGGGTTATAACATTGCTGGTTACCATTCGAGTTAGTCGACGACTGCATAAAATGCACATTCAATGACTGAGTGGGAGTAGAGGACATAGATGAATCTTGTCCTCCTACATAATGGTTTAGAGACAAATATTTCAATTGGATTGTCACCAATTATGTAGATTTAACATTTGCAAAGCCTATAATGCCATTATCACGAGGCCCGAGATTTTGTCTAGGGTCATAGTTTGACCTCAGTGCGTGAGGAAGAATTTCATATAACATCCCAGATTGAGTATATAGGAGATCTAATTGTTGGGATTTAAAAATAGCTTCCTCTTTAGATGTTACCTTGGATGTAGAAACATCCTTTGAAATATAAGGCAATAAAGACTTAAGAAACCCTTCCAACAAGAACTCTAGAGGAATGTAGGCTTTGATCAACCTCTTCCATCTACGTCACTCTTGGATGTGATCTAAGATATGAGTGGCTTTGTCTTGGTAGAGGGCCGACAGAAGTTCTATGTCGACATCCTAATGAACCGACAATTGGAAGTGGTTGAGAAAAGCTAAAACCATCTGATTAAAATTTCCATATGTCCCCCTTGGTAGTTCTATGTACCATTTCGTTGCAACCCCCATGAGGGTGCGTTAAAACAATATTAAATGAATAGAATCTTTGTTAAGGGAATTGGAAGAGCACGAAAGATGAAAATTAGTGACATGATCACCAAGATCTTCACCAGTCTTTCCCTCGAATTTCAGAATATCCGAAGGAATCTTGGTGGGGATGGGGGGACATGATGGATCATGATGCATCGTGTCATTCATTAATCTTGACAAGTCTAGAAAATTAAGCGTGGCCAGAAAAGGGAGTCGAGGTTGCGAAATATGACCCCAAGCTCCCGAGAAAGATTGATGTGGGGGAATCACATCCCATCCAGGGTTCTTGTATGCACCATGGCCCTATCTAGGATTGTAAATCCCCCCTCTAAACCGATTCATAAGGGGTTGGTTGGGCACCATTCGAGTATGAATGTTATAATGAGGATTGCAAATATTTCCCTCAACTAGAGTAGCTCTAGGTTGGGGGTTTCCCAAACTATGAAAATGACCTCCTTCGAGTGGAAATTCAGAGGTTAGAGGTGGATTCGTCATGCCAAATGTGTTGTTTGAAATCAGTTTGGAGGAGGTAGGTGTAAATGACAAAACATATGAAGCAACTTGTCCTCCTGGTTGATTACTCCATCCAGGAGCATTAAGACTAGGATTATACCCAGGGTGAAAAGAAGGTTGGATTCCAACCATAGGATTCGTTTGGGGAACATGAGCTCCACCAAACGAGAGTGGGATATGCGGAGGACCCATACCGACAAGTCCAATACTAGGATTTGTGTTATTCGCTAGAATGGAAGACGAAAGTTGTGATGTCATATTTGACATACCAAAAGTGAAAGGGTTAGAGACTGAAGGAATAGACTTAGTATTGTACTTAGGTGTACCAAAAATATAACCAAAAGGGTTTATCCCTATATATTGAGTAACAAACCTAGGTTGGACAAGAGTGATGATGAGAACCTCTAGCACTACAACCATAGTGGTTGAAGGCATAGAAGGAGTTCCATTAACTACGATAAGTATGGGAGTTGAAAGACTCCCAGTATCTTTCTGATTTGACTTAATACTCATACTTGTATGATCACATGTCTGGTAAGTGGAGGTGTGTGTATCACGTTTGATAACTTTACGCCTTTTAGAAGGAAAAGACTCAAGATGCGGTGGTAACTTCAATAAATGACGAGACCTGTGAGGAAGCTGGTCTGGCTCCACGATGACTCAAGACTCAAGATATAAAAACAAAACCTAAGGCCAACTAATAATCAAAGAGCACACCAAAATAAACAAAAAGGCCAATATGCACACAAACAAGATATAGTGGCTAAAAGGGGCCTCCCTCACTAGAGTAGGTATGCCTCACCCAAGAGGGGCATGAGACTCCCTTCAAAAGATCAAAGGTATCAAAATTAGTTATAAGGGCCCTCTTGGGCTTAACAATGCAGTCAGTTAGATCATCTCAAAGAGGTAATCCTCCATAAAGGCTATGTGTTGTCTGACCCTTATTTGACTCAGGGTACTTGTAGAATAACCTCTGGAAGTAACCTATGTGGCTACCTATGTCAAGAAACTAAATCCACCACGATATAACCAATGCGTAGGTGAACAATTGTAATTCATTTGCACCGTATGGGCAAGGTAACAAATCCTGAAATCTTGAAAGCACCACCTCTCACACGGTAAAGGCACTAGCAAGACCCCTAGATACAAATAGATCCCTAGAAATATCTCTAACGCTAAGAAGGTATTAGAGGGATATCTCTGCAACCAACTTCATGCGACCTCATGCTTAAATCCAATGTGAGTGGAGCCACCTAACGTCACTAATTATACAATGGATTTCACCACTCCCTTATTCAGACACATATGTTGAGTTTAATAGACTTGGAGAAGTTTACTCACAAAATTATATTCCAAGGCTCTATATCTTAAGCTAGTTTGTGTACCCTGAAAACTAAAATCATTTCTAACCAATTTTAAATTAATCAACATTACTTTTAATGGATTTGTTTACTCAAAATATGTGGTCATGCAACTGATGATGTTATGACTCAGCAAATAAAATAAATGAATATGAACATAAAGCTAAGTCCTAAACTTAAATTCTAAAAAACTGATAAGCTTTTCAAAAATGCAACTTCAATTCAACTCTACAATTTCAAATAAGATGAAATGTTTCTATACATGTATCAAGATCAATAATAAACAACCCAATAGAGCAAATTCCAAAATGAAAAATGTAATTTTTTTGTATTTTCAATATAAAGAAATGAAAATGCAAGGACTGAACAACAACTTGATATATAGACCGTACTGCAACCAAAAAGAGACAAACCAAGCAGGATACCAAGAAGCAAACAATCAGCCCAATATGTAAGGACAACCAATGAAAAATATGATAAGAAAGAAAAACCACCTGAAAATTAAACCAAACAAAGGTTTCCTATCACTCTGCAGGCACTCAACAGTTATGACAGAGACCCATGAAGACTCGACAACTATAAAAACTCACCCAACAAACACCAAAATCAACAATCAAGAAACAAATATTGATGTACACGATTGTTTAAGAAAAAACCATGTATGTACATGCCCTATAGAATGACATCTTGCGTATGTACGCGCCTGTCAAGGGAAAAACCATGTATATGTATTAAAACACTGCTATGTTAAGGATAAGGCCAATAAACTCATATTCAAAATGAAAATAGGCTGTCAAGAAATTAGACGAAAAGGAAAATCAAGCTAATCGAGAGCAATCAAAGGAGAAAAACACTCCAAACCCCAAAAAGAAGATTCAATCCCCAATATGGTCGCCAATTCTGTTACGAGGAAAATCACTCTATGGCATGGGGTAAACCACAATAGACGGAAATGACTGTAGAAATCAAATCTAATCCCAAGTATGCTATATACATGTAAATGCCAATCAAGCCAAGATAAAGGGCCTAACTCGTTCAGACGTTCGATGAAGACCACCGTTGAGAACACAATTCAAAGCTCTATATCGACAAATTGTCCTCAAAAAACAAGATACACAAGCATATGGTGATAATATATAAAGTTAGCACACACAATAGCATAATCCATTAACATTCATAACAAATATGCCCATGGAATAATAATTCAAATATTTGCAAGACATCAATTGGATGAGAAAATAATATTTCTATTAAAATATGATCAACAAAAGTATACAAGTGACAAAATTCCGTGTCGACACGTCTCAGAACCGAGAAACTAAGTACCTTCCAGCTGGTCCTCCAACACTTCAATCCTCCACCAAAGGAAATCTCATATAAGAGAGACAATGAGGTTCTCCATCAAAGAGGGAAGAGCTTGGGGGCTGAACAATGTGTTCAAACTTTAAAGGACAAAGGGATGCATAATCAATATGAAGTGAATAATTTCTCCAAAGTAAATTTTCTCTCAAAATTTGAATTCTTCTCCTCTTCCATGGTTTGGATATGGCTCATTTTATAGCCTTCAAATGGAACTGAAGGGCCGAGTTAGAATGTTTCCAGTATATGGAAGGTCAAGGATCATGGATCTCATGACATGACATGGAAACCCGAAACAATTTTTAATTTGTTATCACCAAACTCGATGTACACGGGCTGTAATGGTGCAACATGCGTATACACATGTTGTATAACTTTTAAGCACGTATATGTGGAAACATATGATTTTTAGCTATGGGAAGTGAAAAAGGGGACTTCAAGTCTGCATAGGGAAATGTAAAATGCCTTCTGAGCAAGTTGCATGGGGTGAGGAAAATATTTCTATAACAACGAGATTTCTCCCCCTTATCCAAGTCCCGCTCACCCAACAAAAGGTGACGACTCAGGCTGAGGCAGTCAATATTGTGATATACTTGGAAGCTACACCTGTAGGCGTAGAGGCATCAGCTAGGTTGGAGCATGTTCAGTTGCAATTGGACAACCTAACAATAGAACTGCAAGATATGTCCAAGACTAAATTCGTGCATGCACACATATGGTGTACTACATGTTGTTCAGAGGGGCATCACCAAGATGAGTGACTTATCCTTCCGAATTATGTGGCGATAGGTGCACTGAGTCCATTTCCATCTGGATAATCATAATGGTGTGAAATGTGCAGACAATGGGGCCATTTTCCACCCTGTTTTCCCACATTATAGAAGTATCAAACAGACTCACACCCCATTCTGTCAGTTTTGTAAATCCATCGACCATGATGTCAATAGTTTCCGCTCCCTCCAGTTAATGCAAGATAATACCCGAGATGCATTCCAGGTACAAGAGGAGAAAAGGGGTAGTGAGCAGGATGACACCGATAGAGGTGGATATCAAGGAGGAACTTGAGGTGTATATGGGCGTTGTCATGGCCGTAGATATGGTGTAGAAGGTGGTAGACCCCCCACATGTTTCAATTGTGGTGAGATTGGTCATGTCTCACGATTTTGCAGTAAACTGCATGTGTTATTTGCATATTGTTACAGTCCTGAACATGTAATCGAGGACTGTCTCGACTTACTGAAGAAGTGGGAGGACAAGAAGACCTACTATAACATGGTGCATGCCGAGCCACACAAAAACAAGAAGAATAATGAGGAAGTAGATGTTTGGGTAGTAACGCGTGAAGGGGCGAAGACAGGGGCATACTTCGATCATGGTGAAGGCTCGGGGTCAACAACCAAACATAAATATCAAGAAGGCACACCAACCCCTTCCAAATTTTGATGCTACTCAAGAGAAGTAGTTTCTATGTGATAAGAAAATATCCATTGAAGAAGAGAGTGCATGCGAGGAGCTGCAACGCACAACTCATAGGTCTCTTGAAGAGGCACAAATCGAAGAGGAAGTGCAGAGGGTGACTCAAAGGTCTCTAGAGGAAGCATGGATCCGTGAAGAGGTGCAGTGGGTGACACAAAAGTCACTGGAAGAAGCTTGTGCACACAGAGAATTACATCGTGTGATGCAAAGATCTTTGGAGGAGGCTTGTGTGCGTGAGGAAATATAGTTTTCAACCCAAATATCGATAGAATAAGCATGCAAAAAAATACGCTGTGACACACTAAGAAAAAGGATTATGAAGAACATCACTAGGAAGAGTTGCAATGCACAGTGCACGTAGAAGCATTGCACGAACTAGGTTGAATGGCAGAAGATGAAGATGAAGTCAATACCTTCTTAGAATGTTGTTTTCACTTGCTTAAAGATCTAGAAGTTGCAAGTAAGTTGACCTAGATGTTAACTGATTGCATGAAAGAACAAGGAGAGGAGACCACCATATCGGCTCCGTTGCTGGAAAGGGAAGCCTGCTAGGTCAACAAGGAAAATTGCATTGAATGAGAGTTTAAGATGATAACAAAGCTTGCTGGGTATGACATGGATGGAGTCATGTTGGACCTGTGATATGATGTGAACATTTTACCCAAGAAGTCTTGGGAAGTGATGGGTAAGCCTAAGTTATTTTGGTCACCCATCCATCTCTGGTTATCCAATCAATACAAGATCTATCCCAAAGGCCGACTGGAGCAAGTGGAAGTGAACATTGAAGGACTGAAAAAAAAGGCCAACTTTGAATTCATCAAGATCATGGATGAGTCTGATCCCTACCCTGCATTGTTGGGAATTGAATGGGCCTTTGACAATAATGCAGTTCTAAACTTGAAGAAGAGGCATATGTCCTTCTAAATTGACACCATGGGCATGGTCACACCACTAGACCCATATGAGGGTGACCGCTACAATTAACCTGTATACGAGGATGCACATAGCTTGGGCATTGAAAATATTTACATGGTCATAGGGTGCAGGGAGGACTACATCAACCCCACTGTAGATGGTGAATTAAGCTGGAGGAGCGTCAAATATTATGACACAGATTCTAAGGATTCCTTGGAGAGATGGCATAATAATCTTTACGAAGTGTCCATGCACAGATGTGCACGAATCACAAAATCAATGCGATGGATTGGGTCCGAACTTTTCGATTCCCCACAGTTTGATGGTGGAGACATTCATGGTACAGATGGAGAAAACTATTCCCATGGAGCAGAGACTTTAGGCCATGGATGGTGTGGTTCAAGGGACCCCAAAATGGTGGTGGGCACCCACTGCTCGAATATTCAGAGCTGGGAGCAGGTAGCTAAGTTTATAAAAGTCTGATTCCAACCTATTTTCAACTTTGACCTAGTCAACTAATATAAGGGCACTAAGAACCCTTAGGAACACATCTCATTCCTTTAACGATGCTGGACTGCTAAGTTGGTACATTTATAAGGAATTCAAGAGGTAAACAAGTGAGGGTACCCATATGAGTTCCCAATTTCTTTCCACCTTCCGATTCACCATAGAATATCTGGTTCTCAACAAGGTGCTCTGCCAGGTTAAGGACTTCATCTTTCATGGGAAACCAAAGGCCACCGACCCAAGAGTGGTATGCTCATACCATCAGTTGATGGAAAAAATAAAGGAATCAGTACATTACTAGAAGATTGATATGGAAAATATTGATGATGAAGACCCTCACGAAATCCAAGTCATAGAATTCGAAGGAGAACACACACTAAAGGGGAAGGTGGAAGAGATGACTGCACCCGACTATAATGGCCCCATAAAGACTAAGAAGCATAATATTGGTACATAAGAAGCACCCAAGATGGCCATTATTAGAGATTACTGGGATAAGGAGATAGTCACTTAGGTCGTTGACCTCCTTAAAGAATATGAGCACTTGTTTCCTCAAATCTTTTCTGAGATGAAAGACATTGCGGGATCCTTGTGAGCTATGAAGATCCAAATCAAACCCGATGCCAATCCATTCAAGAGAAGGCCCTACTGCTTAAACCCTAAGTACAAAGAAAAGGTGCGGAAATAACTAGATTGAATGTTGGATGCTCAAATCATTGTCCCTATGGAGGAGTATGATTGGATTATCCCCATGGTCATGCAACCTAAAAATACTGGGGAAATTCGTATATGAATCTATCTGAGAATTCTAAACACAACATGTGTCCATGATCCTTTCCTGACACCCTTCATAGCTAGGTTTTGGAAAATGTTGGTGGAAAGGAAGCCTACTCATTCACGAATGGTTTCTTCAGATATCATCAAGTTTGGATCATAGAGGAAGATCAGGCTAAAACCACCTTTGTGACCGAATGTGGGTCATTTGCATACACCATCATGCCCTTTGGATTAAAGAATTCCCCTGCAGTGTTTTCCCAGATAATGGTCACAACTTTCAATGAATTTATCCACAAGTTCCTTGAGGTATACTTGAATGACTAGATTGTGTTCAGTCTGATAAAGGAGCACATGCAAGCCCTTTTACTAATGATGGATCAATGCTGTCAGCTACAAATCTCTTTGAATTTGAAGAAATGAATCTTTTGTACACCCTTTGGTATATTTCTGGGCCATGTCATGTGTAAAGACGACTTGCTCATGGACCTAGCTAAGATTGCCGCCATCTTGGATATGGTGCCCCCTACTTCAGCTTGCAAAATATGCTTAACCTTTGAACATACTGGATACTACAAGAGGTTCATCTAGAACTATGCTCATATTGCGGCCCCATTGGAAAGGTTGCTGCACAAGGATATTAAATATGAATGGAGACCGGAATTCCAACAGGCCTTTGATACCCTAAAAGAAAAACTATTTATTGTGCCCATTTTAATTTTTCCATATTGGTACAAGCTCTTCCATGTCAATGTTGATGCTTCTTCCATTGTGTTGGGCGTTGTTTTGGCACAACCAGGGGAAGGAAATATCGATCATCCAATCTACTTTTCCAGTCATAAGTTATTTGATGTTGAAAGGAATTACACTAAAACCAAGCGCGAGGGCTTGGCTATGGTATATGCCTTGAAAAATTTCCTCCACTACTTTCCGGGGTATGTTTTCAAATTATTCATTGATCATTCTTCCCTCAAGTATTTAGTTAAAAAACTTATGTTGGGTGGCCAAATCTACTGGTGGTTGCTGCTATTTCAAGAATTTGACTTCGAAGTTGTTGTTAAACCAGGAAAACACAATGTGGGCATGGACCATCCATTGCAAATTCAAACCGGGGAAGATGATCAAAGCCTTGACGATGAACTTCTATATGTGCAACTTTTTGAGGTTCAAAGCCTCAACTTTGATTACGATTAGCTGGTAATTGAGGCGTGAAATATATAGGTGGGATATGGTGGGGATGGGAGGGGAAGAGGACACAACAATGTGAAGGAATGGATGGCTTGAAGGAAAAGAAGGAAGTGACAGTAAATTTT
The DNA here is from genome assembly GCA_009831015.1 of Picea engelmannii. Classification (NCBI taxonomy): domain Eukaryota; kingdom Viridiplantae; phylum Streptophyta; class Pinopsida; order Pinales; family Pinaceae; genus Picea; species Picea engelmannii. The sequence continues at coordinate 913,542 of ML776844.1, forward strand.
AGAGGATATTCTCGGTATCAAGCTCACTCTAATCCTACTATAATCTTGTAATGTTTTGAATATATTCCTGTTTCTTTGATATGTTTGATTGCTAAGTAAAGGCGCATGGCACATTGTGTTGTATTTACACTATTTTATATAGTAATGATATTAATTTCTATGGATCTCATAGGAAATAGACTTTGTTAGTCTATGAAAAGGAAGCATGACCGCTTCCTTTCCATAGACTAATCTGAACGGTGTGCGCTTAGTCATGATTTTGCATGTGGATCAGTAAGCCCATAATACTGTGGGGATACGTTAATCCTAGTCATCACACTGCACATTACAAACTTTGGTTAAGGCATGTTCTAAAATTGTATTGAAATATTCAACCGTACCATTAGCTTGAGGGTGATAAGGAGTGCTCTTATGATGAAGGATCATGAAATCCTGAGTGGGTTTCTGGATGGTATCATTCAGAAAATGTGAGCCCTAGTCGCTCATCAATACCCTTGGGATCCAAATCTGGTGATAATATTGTCAAAAATGAAGCACATCACAATCTCGACTGTATAATCCTTTACTAGTGCTACTTCAACCCATCTTGTTAGATATTATGCTACAGTAATAATGTATCTTGCCTCAGTGCAACATGTTGGTGGATTGATGGGTCTAACAAAGAATATTTCCCATTTGTCAAAGGGCTCAAGTGAAATTACTTGGAAGAGTGGGAGCTCATCTTTGCGGCAGGGCTTTCCCACTCATTGACATAAATCACATTGTTTGCATTAGTCCTTAGAGTCTACGAAGAGAGAGGGCCATTGGATCCCTATGTGTAGAAATTTGTGCGTGGTCAACTTGTCGAAGTTATGGCCTCTAGAAATACCTTAATGTGCCTCATATAGGAGGGATATATTTTTGTGTTCCAAAGCACAGTGACATAATATTCCATCTATGCCCAAATTATACAATTGTTCGACAATCAATTAATAATCATTGTTGCAGGTCACCAGTTGGCAATGTTGCGTAGGAGTATATCTTGTGGGAGCCTATCTGGTGATGAGGAATTATGTTATTTCAGCTAATTGATCTGGGATGGCTTCCACTCGAAAAGTTTTACATCTAGAATTTCATCATCGAGGCTTTGATCAACTTCCCCAGTTTGAATTCGCAACGGATGATCCAGACCCACATTGTGTTTTCCTGGTTTAACAACAACTTCAAAGTCAAATTCTTGTCAAGCTCACTCTAAGCCTACTATAATCTTGTAATGTTTTGAATATATTCCCATGTCTTTGATATGTTTGAGTGCTAAGTAAAGGCGCATTAAGCATTGTGTTGTATTTCCACTATTTTATATAGTAATGATCTGAAGTTCTATGGCTGTCATAGGCAATTGTTCGATGCAATGTATATCTCTGATCTGATGGAATGATTCCAGTAATAAAGATACAAAAACTATTATCTAATATGTGTCTATTATAAATGAGTTGAATATGTGTGTGTATAGTTTTAGTTCTTAGTCCTAAATAGGTTATTAGATCTAAGTAACTTGGATACCAATTGCATTAATTTTTCATATGTTTAATCCTTCATCCATGTCACAAGACCTTATGGTATTTGTGATCCTATCTACATCTCGGGTGATACCTTCCTTGGCCTTGACAGATGATTGATATTCCAGTTCTTTGGGGTTTTTTTGGATAGCTCTAGATGAACCCTGGGTCTAAAAATCCCCAACGTTAAGAAGGACGGTATGCGTGCAAGCATGGACCGAAAAAGGAGAAACCAACATTGGGTTGTTCTCTTGGGATTTTCCCCAACCAAGATGTGTCTAAACTCTCTTACAAACTTATCTTGAACAATGAAAAAATTTAATGGTGCTTTATGTTTGCATAGCACCGGGTGGTAAAATTAAACTGGTTCGTTGTGTATATTAACAATCTCCTTGACATGGAGTCTGTTAAATAAATGGAAAAAGACAAGTGAGAATGCCAAATATCCAACCATGAAAAATATTCGAGTGCTAAAGTAGTTACTTAACTAAAAACAAAGTTCATTTTATCTGATCTTTGCCCAATCAAACATGGCATCCTTGGGAAACAAAAAGTACAGTGCATATAGAGATGACCTAGGTATGTGTAAAGTTGACTCATAGAAAGCAACATAGGAGAACAACCATGAAAATTCATGGTATGGTTCTTGTAGTAAGGTTATATAAATTGTTGAAAGGTCAATCAACATGTTTGCAAAAGGTAGCATAAAGTCTCTCAATACATTGGAGCCACCTGCTTGCGGAGCCAGGAATGCGTCTGCATCAACAAGTTGAAGAGTTTTATTTGTAGATGGAAGAAAAAGCATTTTATTGAAAATTTTTGGAGTAAGGACCACTGAATTATTTGTTTTCATTGTTACTTTAATCATCCTTGTCCTTGAGTCAAACCTTAGAGCACACTAGGTTACAATTTCTTTGAAGTTGAAGACTTCAGGAACACAACCAACATTGACCAGGCCTGTGGTCCAGAGTCTGTCATTTTTCTTTTCTTTCAGTGGCTTGTTCAAGAACCACTAGTACGAGGCAGACCAGTGGAAATTCTTGTCTTCCTCAACTAGTGAATTGACAATATCACCACAAAAGGGCTCTTTCCTTCCTCTATTTTCCATAGTGACGCTTTATTAATGAAATTTGGTATAGGTGAATCTTGTGAATAATACATTAGTGAGGTCCAATTGCTTTAAAGCGAACTACATGGCGCGTACTCACCATAAAGGAATTTGCACATATATGAATTATATTTGAAACACACGTAATCATTAATAGGAACCATTATCTAGGTCACATAAAAGAGAGACATTTACTTTGCATGAGTCCTATTACCTAATTGTCTTCCTTTCTTGGTAAATCAGATCAAATCATGCTGTCATATATGCTTCGGTTACAATGTGTAAGTAATTGTGTGCGGATATAAAGGGAAGCGATGAAATTATGGAAGCCTTGAACATAAGTGTTTGAAATAAAAACGTTTAGGATAAAATTTTGTAAAAATATGCAAGATGGTAAATTGTTCAATGTAAAGTAAAGCTTACTGATTTTTTAATGTCAAGTAAAAATTAGTAATTAAATAGTAAATGTTCAATGTGGATCAAAACTTAGTAACAAAGTAAGTGAAATGTTGAATGGGGGTTTAGCATATGCATGAATAAATATAAATAGGTGAAGTGTTTAGTGGCAATGTTAGCATATGTGAAGATAAATGTAAAGTGTTTGGAAGTAAGGATAGGGAGCGACAATTACAAAACATTTAGTTTGGAATACAGGTTGTCGAGTTTAATATGGGAAATAGTTAATTGACTTAATATTTTGTGTTTGCAACTGATTTCTACTTTAGTCATTGAGTATGCATTTGAAGAATAATATAAATATTATGGAATCTTTATTGCAAGATTCTATAGCTGTCTGAGGGGAACAAGAGGGTTGAAAAGAAATAATAGAATAACTAAATCTTTGGTTTGACTCTTTTTATTGTGTGGAAGTAAATGTGTGCAGATATGAAGGAGAGTGATGAAATTGTGGAAAATTCACACATAAAAGTCAATGAAAAGTGTGTGAAGGCTAGCATGTGAGAGAAGCAAAGGACCTAAAGTTCTATGCACAAAATATCAGATTTAGCGTTGGACTATGTAAAAAAAAAAAACCCAGAAACATGCAACATAAAACTTAGTAAAAAGCAGTATGCAGAGGCTGGGATGTGCCGAAAGAAATGTAAACTATGCTGATGCCAACATTCACTCAAAGAATTGTAAAGTATTGGAGGTTTGCATGTGTGAGAAGCAAAGGATGTAAATTTCTCCGCACAAAATATCAGATTTAGCATTGGACTATGTAAAAAAGAATCCGAAACACGCAACATAAAACTTAGTAGAAAGCAGTATGCAGAGGCTAGGATATGCTAGAAGCAATGTTAAGTGTGTTGATGCTGGAATTCACTCAAATATATGTAAATTGTGCATAGGATATGATGTGTGGGTGTGTGAGAAGCAAAGGGACTGTAGTTATCTGCACAAGACATGTCATTTAGCATACAACTATGTAAAAAATATCTACCATAAAACTTTGTAAAGAGATTGCGGAGATGAATATGTGGAGTGGCAATGTAGAGTCTACACATTTCAGGATGTGCCAAAAGCAATGTGAAGTGCATTGAAGCTAATATGTGTGCGAGACAATGCAAACTGTGCTCGACTTAGGATATGCGGAAAGAGGATGTGATTGATTTCCCTGTACAATATATGTTGCTTGTGCAGATCCTTGAAATTTTTAGGAGTATATCCAGAAATTGTTATTGGTATAACTTTTTTTTTCTTCTGAAGTTCAGAAAAGACAATGTGCATATGATGGAAGATACAAAACAAATTCCAAAAGCAACAACGTTGTCAAACTTCTAGCTTAATAGGAAAAGTAGTTTTTCAATCAACGCTTAGAAAAGACAATGTACAAATAAATGAACAGATCAAATACATTGCAAAAGAAGAGGATTTGTTGATGCTCCACCTTAATAGGAAAATTGGTTTTGTAAATAACACGAATGGAAAACAACAATGTGAAGGAAAGTGTTGGTCCAATGGACAATGTTTAATGTATCAGGGAAAATGATTTTGTAATGTTTATGTGATTTAAATGGAGCAACACAAATTGTCACAATAAACAATTGAAATGAAACCTAATAATGTAGTTGGTTTGTTAAGTAAACATTCACAAATAAAGAAAGATGTGAGAAAGGAAAAGGATGTATTCTATTCAATATTCATAATACACTATAAAATTTACAAGTGATAACATAAAGGTCAAAATAACAATTTGCAGAGTGAAAATAAATATCCACATATGCATAGAACTTAACATGATATTTCATTGAAAAATGAAACACAATGAACAAAAAATTGACTATCCAATTTAAAAGTCAAAAGGTTGAAAACCAGTGGCCATCTATGCTAAAACGATTCTTTGGCAAGTGTAAAATAATATGCAGTTGTCTTTTACATAATGGTTATGAAAAATGTCTAAAAGTCAAAATAACATTTCCTAGAATGGAATTAAAGAAGCACATATGCAGATAACTTAACATGATGTTTCATTGAAAAATCATAAATAGTGAAAGTAGACTTGAAAAATCCAGTTTTAAACTCAAAGTATGGAAAATCACTAGCCATTTATGCTAAAAAGTTCTTCGACAAGTTAAAAAAATATACAATTGTATTTTAAATAATGCCTGTAAAAAGTAAATGTGTTTGTCCAAATGGAGTGGGATTGGGGCTCTCATGGACTAGTAAATAGAGGAAATCCCTGGAAGAAAGAGATAAAATATAGTTAGAAAGCAGTGTTAAGTCTGTAAAGGACATAAAACAAACAATTGTGACTAGTTACCAAGTCAAGAAAAGAAAATGATAGAAGAAGAAAATACAAACAATAGACTAACTATTAAGAAGCAAATATTATGATAGTCTGGTTTGTCCATTGTTGTTGTGTATCTCCCTTCATAACATTTTTTTCTTTGGGCTTCTATTGAAGAAAGTCTTCGTGGTGGCTATTCTAGGTTAATAATCTGTCACAAGGTGTTCTTGACCCAATTATCAATATGGTTCTTGATTGGTGGGATAGTGATTTCTTGCTTAACTTGAAGCGTGAAAATGTGGTCCTTTATGTTAGGATATTTAGACACTTAGGAGTTAGTAAAGGTCAAATTGGTCTAATGTGTCGTTAGGTAAAAGTGTGTTTCTTAGTGTGTTTCTTTAGTATGCATTTGTAGTTATGAAATCCGAGAGTCAATATGTTCCCCACATACAGTGATCTGACAGATCATATTCTCTTCGATCTTAATGACTACATTAACCCGTGTATTAACACTTAATTGGTCCATGATATCTATTTAAAGAGCATGGAGGGTCATTTGTAGATGATCGATTGTGATAAAATATCTTGTAAATTTCTCTGTAATATTTTTATTTTGCATTAATAAATTTCTCCAAGTGGCCACACTGGCTGGGGATGTGGATGTTTCCCTGTAGGGGTTTTATCACGTGAAAACATCACAGTGTTGATCTTTGATTTGGTTGTGTGAGTGGTTACTGAAGGTGTTCGTCCTCTATTGGAATACCTGTGTTGTCTAATACTCTATTTATTTGCATTACACTTGCAGTTTTTCGATGGCTGACAAGTGCTCTTAATTGTCATTGACAAATGTAGCAAGCTACTTTTTCAGTTATTCTTCAAGAAACTCCACGAGGTTGTCGAAGTCATTAGCTAGTCAAGTATTCATTACCGCCAAGTGACTATTAAGATCCTCTTTAGTGATCATCGCTGAATTTCTGAAAATATTTGGACCCTACATTTCTTTAATGACATCAAATGCTTTTAAAATAGCATCACCTCTTCTTTCATCGATTTTTTTGCAAGAAACAATTGGATATTGCAACATTTTTACTCATTTTTCCCAACCTGCCTTTATTTTCTTTATTCTACTGCTATTGCATAGTCCCTGCTGATTTCTTCAATGGTCACTGATACTAGTTACCTGTGCAACGAAAATGTTTAGCTCGTTTTGGCAGTAGGCTTCATCATGTTGCAAGTCTCTTTGCAAATCTCCAGTAAAACTTGAAATCCTTTGTGAAATATCACGTAGACTGGTGCAAAATTCCCACGCTTGTCTGATTGTATGAAGTCTTTTGTTAATGTTATCAAAAAAATAGAGTCTGACTCCTTTGAACAATTGAATGGATTTATTGATTGACCTTGAGGTTCCTAGAGTACTTGGAGGAGTTTGTTTTGCTGAAAGTAAGGCCAATAGTTGTGCAAATAGTGGTTTGGGACAGAGTGCCTACTCATGTTCACTTATTCTTTTCTTCAATTTAATGGTTTGCAACTCTTGTTATGAAATTGAATCTGCAAGAAAATATCCTATGGGGCGATGTAGTTGCATGAGTTTAGACGGTCCAAGTCTTGATACATCGACCATCGACCTTAATTTCTAAACCACCTTTTTGTGTTTGAAGCTAACCCTCTCAATCTACAAATTCTTTCCATGCCTCTTTCATTGAGTATTTTTCAATGTTAAGGATTGGTTGTCAAAGGAAACGTGCTCCTCTATTGTGAGGTCCTGTGTAATTTCTTGGCTTTCAACAATTCTCCGGGCTACCCAGTTCGGTAGCTTTGTGCTCTCGATTTTCATATCTTCAAGATTTCTTGGAATTCATGTATCTTGTGAATTGTTTGGATTTGGGTTTTGTTTCCTTTTTTGTTTCGAAACTATATGTTCCCATTCAATATTTGCATGAGGTGGTTTCTCTCCATTGTCATCTCCAACATACTCATCATTACTCTCTTCTTTGTTTACCTTGTGTTGTTCTATTCTTTGCTCAAAGAAGGATCTCTTAGGTGGATGGTGATTGGAAGAAGGATGAAAATTAGCACTTCTTTCCCCCTTTTGTTTTAGTTTTCCCTGTATTTTGGTATTTTCACTTATTTTATTCACTAATCCATCACTGCATGCATTATTGTCCCTTTTTGATGGATTCTTAGTGGTTTCTTCAACAAATATTGTAAAAAGGTTGTTGTACCTTATCGATGCTAAATGTCTCGAGAATAGGCCCTTGATATCAAAATCCCCTAGGGGATGTGATTCTTTTAGATTAAACAAATTAAGCGTCTCTGAGACTTTCTTCAGATGCACTAGATTCCTTACCATTGTGTCCCCAACTCGAAGAGGCAATGCAATGAATTGATTTTTTCTCGTTCCGTCAAATAGAATACACTAGGATTTATATTGGCATCAAACTTCCACAACAAATATATATATTATGGAAAAATATAGAGAGTAGAAGTGAGTTTTCTTGATAACCATACAAGCGGATGTAAGTATGGTTTTTCCCTTGAATGTAAATTCCCTTTCCCTTAAGAAAATATTTAGCTTATGGGTTATTCTCCCGGGCTCTGTCCCAACCAAGATGTGTCTAAAATATCTAACAAACTTGTCTTGAACAATGCAAAAATTGAATGGTGATTAATGTTTGCATAACAATGGGTGGCTGAATTAAACTGGTTCATTGTGTATATTAACAGTCACCTTGACAGGCAGACTGTCAAATAAATTGCAAAGGACAATTGCGAATACCAATTATGCGGCGATGAAAAAATATTCAAGTGCTAAAGTAGTTACTTAACTGAAAACAAAGTTCATTTGATTTGACTTCTTCCCAATCAAACATGGAATCCTTGTGAATTGAAAAGTACAATTTATATAGAGATGGCATGGGTATGTGTGAAGTTGACTTGCGACCACCAACACGGGCGAACAACATGAAAAGTCTCGATATGGTTCTTGTAGAAATTTTATATTGATTATTGAAAGGTCGGTCAACATGTTTGTAGAAGGTAGCAAAAAGTATCTCAATACATTGGAGTTTCCTGCTTGAGAAGCCAGGAAGGCATTTACATCAACAAGCTGAAGAGTTTTATTTGCAGACGAAAGACAAAGTATTTTATTGAACATTTTTGGAGTAAGGACCACTCGATTCTTTTTTTTGTTGTTACTTTAATCATCCTTGTCCTTGAGTCGAACCTTCAAGCACACTAGGTTACAAGTTCTTTGAAGTCAAAGACTTCAGGAACACAACCGACATTGACCAGGCCCATGGTCCAGAGTATGTCATTTTTCTTTTCTTCTAGTGGCTTGTTCAAGAACCACTGGTATGAGGTTGACAAGTGGAAATTCTTGTCTTCCTTGGTTAGTGAATTGAAAATATCAGAAAAAATCCTGCTATCATAGATGCTTCGGTTATTGTGAAAATTACCTGGCTTATCAGAATCTATGCTGTAAAATTATTGCGTTTATAGATGACGAGAATTGTGACAGGCATGGATGTGGCGCTTCTACTAAAAGTTTGTTTCCACATGCAAGTTACTTGTAGAATATATGGAGCCACACATAGAGACTATTATAGGGGCTAGTCGGCTCTGCCGACTAGACCCCCCAGTTGAGTCAACTGTAATGTTCAATTAGGGAAGTCAGTGGTAGAATAGGTAGTTAGAGTCGACCGACATGACAATTAATGGAACCGACTAGTAAATGTACAACACACACATATATACATCATTATTTAATGGAAAGAAAAATGTTTTTTTGGCTTCATCTAATGAAATTCTTTGATGGTTGATCCAGGAGGATCTAGAACACTCACATAGATATAGGAGGATTCAAAACACTCACATAGGTCCCAAGGGATCTACAAATGCTCAAAATTTGACTGTATCAAATCGTCTAAAAAACAACATCATTGTCTATAGCTTGTCGTCAAATTTCCAATGGTGTAAATGGTTTGTCAAATAGAGCTCATATGAAAAAGTTACAAGCGGTCAAAGTTTGGGGTCAAAACAATAAAAAAGTCAAAAGTCAAAGGCAATGCTGACATCAACATGGTCAAGGATGATGTCAGCATGTGATGTTGCATGTACAATCAACATGATGAGTTGGAAGGTGATGTGGCTTCGTACCTCCAGGTCAACAAGTGGCATCCAAGTGGTCTAATGGTTGAATGACACGTGGCATATGTTCAACCAATGAGAGGCTACCACGTGGCAACCCCTCATTGGCCAATGATAGTAAGTGTTATGTAAAATTTTGAAATCAATGGGGTTCAACCCCATGAACTTCATGACAACCAAAGTCTTAGCATAGCCCGCATAACCAATACTCCACACAATATGAATTAACCATATTACATGTTATAATATATTTAAGTTAATGTAAGGTTTCATGTGGGGGTGGAAAGGGGATGAGGGATAGCCCCCAACCCCTAGTCATATAACCTACCACATGACCTGAACTTGGAAGCACATAAGAGATTAACACTTATTGTTGAGAGATTTTATGGAATATGTATTATATATATTATATAACCACTGTAGCAATATGCAATCATATAGTTTTAAAACATATGGTATATAACATATACCATATGCTAAATATAACCGCATATTTAAAACCTCCAAACGAAGATAATTAGGAAATATGCCTTGGAAGGGGATCAAACCCAAAAATCTTCTACATTAGTGGATATTTTTAACCAATCTACTAACAAATCCATATTTAGCAGAGATTCCGCTAATTTTAGAAATTAAGTTGCTACTAAACTGCGTGGAGGTTGGCCAACCAGGTCTATATATTGACACACATTTTGAGTTGCACATAGTCCAAGGACAAAGATACCAAGGCACATAGTCCGAGACTGCATGGAGTTCAAGGTTCACATATTTCTATATTTTACAGACTATACGGAAGTATGTGCAAGTACAACTTAATTTTGTATTGCATCGTAAAGCATGCCAAATGGTACCTTGACGGAATTTCAAATGTTTTATATAAAAATTACACAATTTTTCACAAGGATCATGAATATGAGGTATGTTTTGTGATTCAAGGTTATTTGTAAAACTTTGTACTCTATTTTTCATTTATGAGTATTTAATGCATTGTTTTGCATTCCAAAAGGCACAAAGTTGAGCTAGTTTGGAAAGTGGTCGACTTTATAGTGAAAAGTTTCAGAATTTCGAAAGGATTTAAATGGTGAAGTTATTTTCTTGTTGCGAGTGATTGAATTTAATATCATCCATTAAATTGGCATATGTGAGTCATGCTATATGTGTTTTTGGTATTCAATCTTCAGTTTTATGAGTTTTGGGTAAAGAACATATCATCAAAATTTTGCGATCACCTCAATAGATCCTATAAATTATACGGAAACAAGTTAGATACGACATGTAAATATTTTCAGCAATAAGTGGTGTCTAAATATTTTTGGATCAATGGTTCTCCCACTATTGTGTATTTCTATCTGTATGCTTGTGTGTTTATATATATGATGCTATAACGTGTATTGTTCTATGTGAGGATCTACTGGAAACTTCTCATACTTTCTCCTCGACTACAACATTGATTTCGTTGGAGGTAGTTTTGAACTCGGGTATGCATTAAATAAAAGAGCACATATATGTTAACTCTAATAGACATACACAAATGGTGGGAGTGAAAAATAAGAAATTATATTAGAAATCATACACAGAGAAACCGACTGATTTTAGCATAAGCCCACATGCACTTCTATTCAGAAACACATGAGCGATTCTTGGAGGCCATACTGGAAGCACTATACAAATACATCACCCAATATAATGCACATACTCAATATTGATGAGTGATTGATGCACAAGATCATCAATGGAGGAAGAAGAAATCTAAATGAGTGGTTCGATAGGATTTTAAAAGACTATATCAAAGATAAAGTGGTCAAAGATAGAGAATCCCTCCAAACTATCAAGAACAAATTTTATACTAAACTACATGATAGGTTCCTTTGTACCGTCCCCTCTCTATTGCATAAATTCCTCATAGAAAAGGGAGTAGGAGACATCGCTGATTATTGACCTCCCCTAAAAGACCCTCTGATGTAGGAGAATCTCTCCACGTCAGTCAGCCAACCAGCCAGCCGCGTCAGCGAATTCGAATCGCGTGATGAAGAGAGGTGCAGTCCTCATTTAAAATTTGAATTCAATGTAAATTAATGTTTAAGTTGTTGAGCTGTGAAGCCATGCCTTTGTGCAGGCATTAGAGTAGGTAGGCCTTTAATGTTTGTAAGGCTGAGATCTAGATCCAATGCTGGACTAGACAACCCATTCAATGTAATTGAATAGGGTAGGTAGGTTGGAGGAAAGATCTCTAAGAGCCCCCTCTGGTAAAAAGATCTTAGAGGATCTCATTTTGAGAAGGAGAGGATAGAATAGAAGAGAATCTTCTAGGAGAGAGTAGAAGAGAGAAGAGAAGAGACCTTGTTATAGGCCGTGCTCAGGAACACCTTGTAAATACAGGCATTTGCCACTTTAATACAAAGATAAGTTTTTCCTGCATGTATTCTGTGTTAAATGGATGTCTATGAGTGTTCTTTATGTATGCTGTAGGTTTGCATTTGTAGGAGTATGTATGATTTCAGGTGAAGGTATTTGAGGTTTCATGCCAGGAGGGCGTGACAGAGTACTGCGGTCTCTGGATACCAGTGCACTGAAGCACTTCTGAATTCTGCGGGTTCAGAAAAAGACGTGTTGTGGTACAATAACTGGAATCAATGACTCAGGAGAAAGACCTCAAGGCTGCTGAACACCTTGGAGGCTAAGTTGTGGAAGGAGAACACAGTTGCAGACAGAAGCTCTGAGAAGTTCTATGAAGCTCTGCCAGGTGGGCATCGAGCCAGTCCAAGGAGTGCACAAAGGAAGAAATCTGCTGTGAGTTCTTAAGAAGTCAGAATCACTGAGGATTCTTGACACTCTGCCAGGTGGGCATTGAGACAGTGTGCAGACAGACACAGGAGAAGAGAACTCTTTTGAGTTCTAGAATTTGAAGAAGAATCCACTGAGGGATATTCTCAGGGTTACTAAACACCCTAAGGCTCAGTAAGAAGTTGCTTGAGGCAGAGGATAGCCAGGAGGGCATCCAAACATTCTCCATCTGCAAGAGAAAGGAAGAAGGATAAAATCCCTTAGGGGTCTGAGTACTTGGAGAAGCTCAGGAGGTATAGCACTTTGTGTTCGTGAAGACTCTGCAGAGGCGCAGAAGTCAAAGGATCCCTTGGGGATTCAAGGAGAAGCTCAGGAGGGACATCATTTTCATATATGCACGAAAGAACTCAAAGTAAAGGAGTTCACAGAGGAGGAACCAGACAAAGGTCGAGGCCTTTGAGTTTTGGTAAATCCTCCCAAGGCTGGGAAGAAAGTGCGCAAGCTCAAGAGGGAGCACAAAAGCTGTCAAATTGGCTGGAGAAAGAGATATGGACCGTTGATTTCACATCCAGAGAGTGCGCAGGAGAAGAGATGATCTGAATCGTCAGATCTTGAGCAAATCACTCGTCAGCCGTCAGATCTGATAGGAGTTGCACGAGGTTTAAGCTTCGTGAACTAGAGGGTGAAAATCCCTAAACAGGCATCAGGATATCGGGACTTCATCCATCGGCATATCGGGAGTCTCGAAGACAAGAGATCAGGAATTTCTATGGGAAAAGTCCCAGGAACGATCTGGACCATTCGTTTTTGGAGACACGTGGTGGGAATCGAGTGACCCATCGGTATATCGACTACCAGGGTTTTGAGTTGACAGAGAATTTCTGTCATCGGGGTATCAAAAACTCTGAAATTGCGAGATCGGATTAGGGCTGTCCATCTGTCGGGACACGTGGCAAAGATCCAGATTATCGGGGAAAGTCCCGATAGAAAAGTCAAATCGGTGCATTAGGGTTCGAAATTTCGCGAATCCTGAGGGAAAGACTTCCGGGACATCAGAAGTCACGGAATCGTGAGAGGCAATCAAGACCATCCATCTTAAGGGGACGCATGGCAGTGATCGAAGCCTTCGGGAAAGGTCCCGATAGGAGAGTCACATCGGGAAATTTGGAATCGGTGAATCAGGAATCCTGATGACAAGAGTCCTATGCATTTCGGCATTGGAAAGCCCGAAACCCCGATAGGAGATAAGGCTGCGGTCTTATGAGATAGTGGTCAAGTGGGCTAGGAGTTTAGCTAGGAGGGATAACATGTAAAGGTATGTATCGGTGAATTGACTCATCAGATATCAGAGATTCAAGAGGACAGGGAACTCTTGATGTTGGGGATCACAAAACCCCGAAACCCGAAATTATCATCGGGGAAAAGTCATAGGCGCGTGAAGAGGCTGTGACAGGGAAATAAGGACCTGTGGATCGGGTTTCAGCAGAGATTCCAGTAAGGGGATCAAAAGAGCCGCTTCAGCTCATGAAATGATTGATCGATCCTTTGAGAGCAGGAGCACAAGGTGGTGGTCGTGTTGAGACTGCATCAGTTTTGGTATCAGAGCCTGATTCTCGTATGTATATTTCAGGCAAGGGAGGCATAAGAGATAGAGATCACTCTGATACACACATAAAGTGGTATCAGAGTGAGAACTCTGTTTGTATACTTCAAGTAGAGGGAGAAGGAAAAGGAAGAAGACAGAGTGCTGAAGACTCTGTGATGGTTGTTCACAGGTAGGCAACAATCAATAAGACAGTCAGAGGACTGTAGGATGAAGCTGGAAACACTCAGGGTGCAGAGTGATAGCAGTAGGTTTTCTAGGAGAGCAGTCAGAGACAACAACATGGCTACTGAAGGCCGTAGGTATGCTGAAAGGAAAAACCCAGAGCTGATGAGTACAACAGAAAGGGTGAAATAACTTGCCAACATCAGGGCAAAAATGGAAGAGCTTGAACTGTGGATGCAACAAAAATCCAAGAAGAGATGGGTGTATGAATGGCCCATGAAGAAGCTGAAGATAAAATGGCCAGTCAAGGAGTTGATGGCTAGAAGACAGCATAGGCTGTTGAAAAGGTGGTTGAGGCATACTGAAAACCTCGACGGGCCTGAGGAAATGGTTCAGGTATGTGAACCAGAGACTAGGAGAGACCTCGGTGAAGAGAATGAAATGGGATCAGTCGAAGATCTCAAGAACTGCTAGGAGGGCAGAGAGGAAATTCCATATTGCCAGGAGGGAAAAACGTTGAGATCACTGTAGGATCTCACGGACTGTCAGGAGGACAGCTAGGGAATTTCACATTGCCAGCTGGGCAATGGTATGAGGTCGCTGCGGGATCTCGAGGACTACCAAGAGGGTAGTGGAAGCATATCATATTTCCAGGTGGGCAGAGATGAGCATTCGAGACTATCTGAAAGTCTCACGGATTTGGAGGTGAGGTCAATTCAACAAGGAGTGCTGATGAAGATGGGATCGGTTGATCTCATAATCTTCCAGGAGAGCAGTGAACAGATCCCATATTTCCAGGTGGGTAGGGATTACAGATGAGTTGGAATCAGCCAGAAGAGCTGATAGAGCAGGTGAGCTCAGGGATGGATTTAGATCAGCAGGTCAGCTGATAGAGGATGAATATTCATATGGTTTTCCAAGCCATGTGAATGAAGATGATGACAAGTTAAAAACTTTCACCATCCTAGAGGCTGAGTTGAGGAGCCTTACAATGATTGGGGGAATTGAAATACCCCTACCACTTGCCCATGAGGAAGCAGAAATATGTGTTGCAAATGCAACAACAACAGGAGAATAGTCAATTATGACTGTCAGGGAAGAAAAATTGGAGTGGATATTTGAAACTGCCCAAGCAGATGGAGAGGAGAATGAGCATTCTGAGGAGTGTCTCAATGCATTCAGCCAGGAAGTTGAGGAAGCTGTAGCATTGAAGATGACAGCAGAAGTATATGAAGAGGATGATGAGCATTCTGAGGAATGGCTCAATATTTTCAGCCAGGAAGCTGAAAAGACTACAACATGGGAGTTTGCAGCAACAGAAGAAGAAGAAATAAACAACATTAGTTTAGCTGATATATATGAACAATTCAAAGCCCTGGAGAGAAGGGTGAAAGTGCAGAGCATGCACATCCAACAGGTGAAGTTGGAAGCTGATGAAGAAGGCATGGGAGATCACAATGATCTGCTCATGTGCGGAAAGTTTTTGCAGCTGAGGAGACTGCATGAACAGGACCAGCCATCAGAGCAGCTGGATGAAGTGATCGACATGATCAGGAAAATGATGATTCGTTTAGTAGAAACTGTCAGCAAGGAGAGGCTGAGCAGCATGAAGGAAGCAGCAACAGCAACAGGAGGAAGATGGAGCAGATGAAGAGCTCCAGAGGATGATTTGGGATCCAGGAGGATTTCAACATCAGAGATGGGAAGCTCATGAGCAGGAGCTCATGAATTTTGCAGCTGAGGAGTATGATGCAGGAGCATATCTCCACGTTAGTCAGCTAGCCAGCCAGCCGCGTCAACGAATTCGAATCGCGTGATGAAGAGAGGCACAAGCCTCATTTAAAATTTGAATTCAATGTAAATTAATGTTTAAGTTGTTGAGATGTGAAGCTGTGCCTTTGTGCAGGCATTAGAGTAGGTAGGCCTTTAATGTTTGTAAGGATGAGATCTAGATCTGATGCTGGACTAGACAACCCATTCAATGTAATTGAATAGGGTAGGTAGGTTGGAGGAAATAGCTCTAAGAGCCCCGTCAGGTAAAAATATCTTAGAGGATCTCATTTTGTGAGGGAGAGGATAGAATAGAAGAGAATCTACTAGGACAGAGCAGAAGAGAGAAGAGCAGAGACCTTGTTATAGGTCGTGCTCAGGAACACCTTGTAAATACAGGCATTTGCCACTTTAATACAAAGAGCAATTTTTCCTGCATGTATTCTGTGTTAAATGGATGTCCGTGAGTGTTCTTTATGTATGTTGTAGATGTATGCTGTAGGTTTTCATTTGCAGGAGTATATCTGATTTCAGGTGAAGGTCTTTGAGGTTTCATGCCAGGAGGGCATGACATAGTACTGCGGTCTCTGGATACCAGTGCACTGAAGCACTTCTGAATTCTGCAGGTTCATACAAAGATGTGTTGTGGCACAATAAATGGAATCAATGACTCAGGAGAAAGACCTCAAGGCTGTTGAACACCTTGGAGGCTAAGTTGTGGAAGGAGAACACAGTTGCAGACAGAAGCTCTGATGAGTTCTGTGAAGCTCTGCCAGGTGGGCATCGAGCTAGTGCAAGGAGTGCACAGAGGAAGAACTCTGCTGTGAGTTCTTAAGAAGTCAGAATCACTGAGGATTCTTGACACTCTGCCAAGTGGGCATTGAGACAGTGTGCAGACAGGCACAAGAGAAGAGAACTCTTTTGAGTTCTAGAATTTGAAGAAGAATCCACTGAGGGATATTCTCAGGGTTACTGTACACCTAAGGCTCAGCAAGAAGTTGCTTGAGGTAGAGGATAGCCAGGAGGGCATCCAAACATTCTCTATCTGCAGGAGAAAGGAAGAAGGATAAAATCCCTTAGGGGTCTAAGTACTTGGAGAAGCTTAGGAGGTATAGCGCTTTGTGTGTGTGAAGACTCTGTAGAGGCGCAAAAGTCAAAGAATCCCTTGGGGATTCAAGGAGAAGCTAAGGAGGGACAACGTTTTCATATATGCATGGAATAACTCAAAGTAAAGGAGTTCACGGAGGAGGAACCAGACAAAGGTCGAGGCCTTTGAGTTTTGGTAAATCCTCCCAAGGCTGGGAAGAAAGTGCGCAAGCTTAGGAGGGAGCACAGTAGCCATCAGATCGACTGGAGAAAGAGATCTGGACCGTTGATTTCATGTCCAGAGAGCGCGCAGGAGAAGATATGATCTAAACCGTCAGATCTTGAGAAAATCACCCGTCAGCCGTCAGATCTGATAGGAGTTGCACGAGTTTTAAGCTTCGTGAACTAGAGGGTGAAAATCCTGAAACAGGCATCGGGATATCGAGACTTCAACCATCGGCATATCGGGAGTCTCAAAGACAAGAGATCAGGAATTTCTATGGGAAAAGTCCCGGGAACGATCTGGATCGTCCGTTTGTGGAGACATGTGGCAGGAATCGAGCGACCCATCGGTATATCGGCTACCAGGGTTTTGAGTTGACAGAGAATTTCTGTCATCGGGGTATCAAAAACTCCGAAATCGCGAGATTAGATCAGGGTCGTCCATCAGTCGGGACGCGTGGCGAAGATCCAGATTATCAGGGAAAGTCCTGATAGAAAAGTCAAATCGGCGCATCGGGGTTAAACGTTTCGCGAATCCTGAGGGCAAGAATTCTGGGACATTAGAAGTCACGAAATCGCGAGAGGCCATTAGGACCGTCCATCTTAAGGGGATGTGTGGCAGCGATCGAAGCCTTCAGGAAAGGTCCTGATAGGAGAGTCACGTCGGGAAATTGGGAATCGGTGAATCGAGAATCCTGATGACAAGAGTCCTATGCATTTCGACATTGGAAAGCCCGAAACCCCAATAGGAGATAAGGCTGCGGTCTTGTGAGATAGTGGTCACGTGGGCCAGGAGTTTATCCAGGAGGGCTAACATGTAAAGGCACGTATCGGTGAATTGACTCATCGGAGATCGAAGATTCAAGAGGACAGGGAACTCTTGACATCGGGGATCACAAAAGCCCGAAACCCAAAATTATCATCGGGGAAAAGTCATAGGCGCGTGAAGAGGTCGTGACAGGGAAATAAGGACCTGTGGATTGGGTTTTAGCAGAGATTCCAGTAAGGGGATCAAAAGAGCCACTTCGGCTCATGAAATGATTGATCGATCCTTTGAGAGCAGGAGTGCGAGGTGGTGGTCATGTCGAGACTGCATCACCCTCTTCCAATATCCAATTGGTGAGAAAGACAAGAACGTTGGGAAGAATTTTTGGAAGCTAACTGAAAAGATACTAAAGAAGCTTGGGAGTATTTCTTAAAGAAATGAAATCACTTAAAATGATAAATGTAATCGACTGGGAGTAATTCAGGCTAACGTAGGGGGGCTGGATGATCCGTGAGATAAGATAAGTTGAAGTCGAAATTAAAAGAGAGTTTGAAGCCAAGGTCGAACCACACCCAAGTCGAAAATGACAGGAGTCGAGAAAAAGATAATTGAATCAAGTGAGAAATCTGCACGTCGAACATATATTTGCAAATCCTCAACTAAAATTCAAAAAATAGAGCATGATTAAAGGCAGAAGAAGCGAGAAGAGTTCCGAAAGGAAAAGGATCCCATAAAATGTCATAGAAAACCTACTTAGGAACGACAGTTCGTTGGAGTAGCCCTTGAGATCACCCTGATGGCTATTATGAGGAGTGAAGCTTGTGATTGAGTATGGTAGCCGATGGTGCCCAAAAATCCGATGATCAAATCAATATGGAAATCAATGATTTGAGACCTGCAATATGACTTTCTCCTATAAGAAGTCCTAGTCCATGCCTTATAGACTTTATCCAACAACGACTTCATGTAGATAGATAATCAGCACATGTGTGGTGTCAAATCGATAATAATGGACAAATAAGAAATGTAGTATTAAGCGAAGCAAAAGAAAATAACTAGAATTGACTAGAAGACACAATCACCCATGTAAGATATATCACGGAAACCCCNACTCCTAGAAGATTCAAACTCAACAAACAATGAAAGTGAACCGATGTGACCCTGTAGAGGAAAAATCGTCAAGTATATAGATAAATCTTTTCAGATGGACGAATCAAGAAAAAACCAAGAATGAGTACAGTTAGAAGTTGAACATCTCCTGACTAAATAACATCTGAATATTACACTGATTAAATCAAATATCTTGACCTTCACTCCAAACAATAATACTATGTCAACCTCCAAATTGACTTCGACTAAATATCTTGCAATAATTCCACTTGCTAAAAAGAAACCAAAAATGGGGCTTAATCACATCCCTATTTATGAAGGAGAAAAATATCCCAAATGACATTGGTTCATTTGTGAGAAATAGGATGTTGCAGATATAGCTGATGAAGAAAAACAAATTGCTCAATTTGGAGTAGCACTTTGAGCCAGATCTCTTACTGGTTTATGAATTTCACCAACAATCAAACACACACGAAGAACGAAATAAAGAAAAATTTCCTCTCATTATTTAAGACACAAGATATAAGGCATTTGGAAGCACAAAAAATTAAGGAAATCAAGCAGAATCCAGGTGAAAGTGTGTGAAGTTGTGAAAAAATATTTAAGGATTTACTAAGTCAAATACCATACGCGATCGACGAAAAATTGCTAGTACAATTGTACGTAGAAGGACTATTACAAAAGATCAAAGCTCCATTATGGATGTATGACCTTTCGACATGTGAAGACATCCTCAGAAAAACTCAGAGGATTGAAATGGATGATGAAGGCTCGATTAATAAATCAAGCATTGAAAAGAGATTGGAAGACAAGATCATAGAACTAAAACAGACAATTAAAAACATATCACTCGCTCGCAATGAAATATGGTGTACCATTTTCTCTAGTGAAGGTCACACTAAAGACTACTGCAAATTTAGCGATGCCTTAGACCCAATAGTCAGGCACATCCAAATTAAAACTTATTGTGATATTTGTGAAGCATCAACCAATCATGCAACAAAAGAGTGTCTGTATAATCTAAGAAATGTACGTCCCAAGTGGTGTCATATCTATGAGGAAAATAATCATTATACCCAATAATGTCGGTTGAACAGTAAGAATGAAAAAAATATTCACTCATTATATCATACACAAGTAGTCAACCAAGATGTCAATCAAAGAAATGACTATAGAGGTTGAGGTCGAGGTGGATACCAAGGTCAAGGTAGAGGAGGAAAAGGAAGGGAAGAGGATGTGGTTGAGGATGATACTATTGATTTAAATGCTAGAAAGAAGACCACATCAATCCATATTTCCTGATAAAAGATAGAACCAATTCAAAGTTCTGTAATATTTTCGGACTAGGAGATCACTCCATAGAAGAATGTCCTATTGTGCTGGAAAAATTCATGACCAAGAGAAATGTAAACCTCTTACATACAGTGCCAAAACAATATATTTTGAATTCAAACACTCTCCATGTGGTCACAAGATCAAGAGTGGGTAAAGATAATTACTTGGAGGCACCAAATCGATAAGGGAACAAAGTTCCATATCCTGACCTCGACAAAGAAGAAAGGATAATTCAAGAAGTGTTGAACTTATTTAAAAACATCAACTAGGATAAATCAAATGAAGGATGATCAAGTATGTCAAACATTTCCATTGAGTAATTCCAACAACCACTAAAAGAAAAGCAATGAGTAGGAAGCCTTATCGACCTATTGAACATATTGAGAGAATACAAATAAAATCAAAGACTGGTAAAAAGTGTAAGGCAGTTGTCTCAAGATAGAACCACAAGCGACTTTGACCCTCAAGTCGACCTAGAAGTCGATGGCTATATGATTAAACAAGTCATGGTCAATTTTGGATCACAAGTGAACATCCTTCCTAAAGAAACATGGGTTCGACTCAGAAGACCCCTGCTACAACCGACAATGAACTATTTAAAACTAGCAAATAAAAGATTCATTGAACCAATTGGCACTCTCAAAAGTGTCATCACTTCTATAATGTGATTTCTAAAGACAGTCGACTTTCAAGTCATAAACCTAGTCAAAGTAATTTCTTCTTATTACATGGTAGTTGGAATACCCTAGGGTTAGAAAATGAAATCCATGATATCTTCAGAAAGAGACAGGATCAAACTAAAAGGAAGCGAAAGAAAATGATCCCCTAGACCCAAAATAAGGAAAACCATGGTTCGATACATGGGACGAGGCCCAGGAAGCATGTCGACTATATAAAATAATGCATGAACAAAAAGACAATGTCGAACCTAATGTTGAAGGACAAATACTAGTCATATCTCCATTGTTGATAGGCCAAAATTCACATACTAAACTGTACAATTAGCAGATGGAGAATTATGAAGCTCAAGCCAAAGAATATTGGTCCATAGAGGCAATACATATCAAATGATCCAAAACAAGCTTCTCGATTCATTTAGTCCCTATCATCACTGAAAGAAAATTAAAACAAATTCCAACATGAATCCCGACTAATCCATACACAAGAACTTCACTGCGGTTTAATGAAGGAAGCTCTTCGTGGGAACATTTCAAAGGAGTCTCCAAATCAGTTGGGGAGCAAGGAATAATACAAAGTCTAGATGATTCCTTCACTGGACAAGCAACTTGATGGTGGGAGACTCATGCAAATTGACTTCAAACATGGGATACCACCACATTATATTTTGTGGAGAGATTCGGTGGGAAAAGGCTCTCCGTAAATATCATCATCCCAATCTTTAAGTCCAATTTTGACCCAGTGGCCCACATACAGAAAAGTGAGCAAGAATGGAAAAATTCAGACTACTGATATGAAAGAGTATGGATGCAAATGTTCCCAAATACATTAGATGATATATCTCACAAGTGGTATAATATTGAATACGAATTAGGGAATACATTTGACTAGAATGATATTAAAATAAACTTTCTTAAAGGATTTCAATCCAGAATAGAAGAGAAACTTCTGCAAGCGGGTCTAGTCGAGTCCTTCACTCGACAAGTAGACTGATGGTGGGAGACTCATGCAAACCGACTTAAAACATGGAATACCACCACATTATATTTTTTGGAGATTTTCGGTGGGAAAAATATCTCCGTAAATATCAACATTTTGATCTTTAAGCTCGATTTCGACCCTGTGGCCCACATACATAAGTGAAAGAAAGAATGGAAAAAATCAGGCTACTGAGACGAAAGAGTATGGCTGCACATGTTCCCAAATACATTAGATGATATACCTCACAAGTGATATAATATTGAAGAAGAATCGGGGCATACATCTTAATGGAATGAGATTAAAATAAACTTTATTAAATACTTTCAATCCAAAACATAAGAGAAACTTCTGCAATCAACTACAAAGGAAATAAAGAATCCTTTACTGAAACCAAACTCTAAAGAAAAAGAAAAAAATCAGACAAAAAGATAATTTAAGCATGCTTAACAAAAACTTAAGCAAATCACTTAATAAGTCAGTTACTTTGGTTAGGTACATCAAAATTGTTCGACAACTATTAGATACACAATCAACACAACTCGCCAGAGCATTCACTTGTGAAAACATGGGAAGAGAACATATCCCCTGGCTAGCAACCATAGTAGAAACATAGAACACAAAATCAAGTTCAATACCCATACAATACCTACGACATTATTTAAATAATCACATCAGTCGACCAACTGATTAGCATATCCATCACCCAATTGAAGATAAAACACACAAGTATGCATTTCATTGATCAATCGAGTGGGGAAGACATCAATCAAGTGAACATACAAGCAACCGAAAGCATGGATTCAAAAGACCAAGTATTAACAAAATTGACCAAAGACTAGAAGGAAACATGACCAAATGCTTTGACCAAAGAACCATGACCTCCTAGATGATTCTACCGCACCTTAGCAAAGAACCAATGCCAAAAAAGCAACGCACAATCTTCCTCACAAGAGAGTCACCTCCACCAAAGAATACACTGGTTGTTGAAGAAACATGTGCAACATTTAAGAAAACAAAACATAAAAAGAAGACTAGGAAAGGTTGCTGTAAAGTATCATTAGAAGAAACACCATCTGGATCACCTTCTCATTGCAGCAACCAAGGAAGTGTAGCGCACTCAGGTGAAAAGGCCCTCGATGAAACTAATTAGAAAAATACTAACAATAGGTTAAATTTCGTAATCGGAGAGTTTATAACCTTCATATCCCGACCAAGAAATGTCCAACACCAACATAAGTAGACAGTTGAACATATAGCTGAAGTAGTAGGTCCAGATACTCAAGGACCAGTAGACACCAGAATCGATGATACACAACTCAGGTTCAAACCTGCCAATATGCCTCCTAGAAATCCATCCCCTGGAAATCCTCATATGAATGAATCAAAATATCCTAAGCGCAACATGAATACAAATCATATCATCCCACAAGGCCATGAAGAAAACCAAGGTGCCAAGAAACTAGCTAATTAAGAAGAAACAAAGGAAAATATCAACCAAACTCAAGGGAAAAATGAAAATAATAAAGGCACCAACATAGAGCCTTTAAAGCAGAGGGAATAGGAAGGAAAAGTATAGAAAATAAAGAAGACTAAACATCAAAATAACCCCAACCCCATAGCCATCACTTTCACAACATTCAGACTAGTCAGCTCGACCAAACATCCTGCAGAAACAACATTCAATCTCAAGGTCACATCAGAGGAACAAATCATGGAATTGTATATTGAAGTATCTAAGGAAGCAATGGCTAGATGGAAAATAGTGAGTAGAGATGGTAGCCAACTTATGACCATAAAAAGTAAATAAAACATATATTAAAGAATGTCACACTTTTAGCAAAAGGAAAGTTGGGCCTAGAACAATAGACAAAAGGTGTGGATCCATTAGCTACAATAAAAAATTAATACACTTAGTTATAAGTACAACGACCAATAACCAAGCATAAATACAACACATGAGGCTGAAAAATAAGGATCCAAAATGACAAAGCAGTCAAAAAGTGAGAACTAACCAGGAAACTCTTTCCTGACAGACGACACAAATTTTACAATCTGAAATGAAAAAATTCAAGGGGATTCAAGACCAAGTCGAGAGGGTCAGATCATAGGAAACCACTATGAGAAAAATACTTAAAAATTGACCCACATAATTCTCTGATGCATACAACAAACTTAAAGTGCAGAAACCTACAGTTGCCGACTTGGAAGCAACCCGACTTTTCGCCATTGATGAAAAATCAAAGAAAGTTATTTCCAACTAGTTTAGAATAATAAAAAGCATCCAATATAGAATTGACATGACAAAAACGAGAATGGATAAAGGAATAAAGAAAATACCATATGGTAACATACCAAGCTATAAATCACCTCAACAAAACAAAAGAAAAAATTGAGGAAACGAAGAAAAACGTCAACCCAAAGTCGACTTTAGTGAAGGAATCAACTTTAACATAAGAGTTAGAACTTCTAAGGAAAGTGAAGACAACGAAAATAGAGGCACAACATATATTCAAGGAATTGAACATGTTCTCTACACATTTTCTATAGTCATCCCTAACCATTTATCAAACAACATTTGAAAAGTTACCACAAGCACCTACAAAGCAGTTAGAAACACCATCATCCTACAGGAAAAAAAATCATTTTTTCAATCCTACACCCTCTGAATCAAACATACGAGTTTCCAGTTATCAACCAACAACACCACAAGTCATCATCGAAGGGTTTGAAGAATCACAAATTTGAGTAAAAACAACACCCTTTCCAATTGGTGTGCAGATGCATGAATGGGAGATTCCTCAAGACACAAGCAAGCAACTAGAAAATCTATGAATCAACCACATTAAAAATCACCATCTTGTCTTCTCTCTTTCTCTTTTTTCTTCTCATTTTGTAATAGCCTTAGAAGAAGGACTTAGTAGAAAATTTTGTAATATAGC
>ML776844.1:938585-948857 GCA_009831015.1 Picea engelmannii
GTTGTAGGGGATAGTCGGCTCTGCCGACTAGACCCCCTAGTCAATTCAACTGTAGTAGTTGGTTAATGAAGTTGGTCAAATAGGCAGTCATATTCGACCGACGTGACAATTAATGTAACCTACTAGTAATTGTACAACACACACACACACACACACATACATAATCATGTAAATGAAAGACATAGGTTGTTTTGGATTCATCTAATAAAATGCTTTGATGGTTCTCACACTATTGTATATGTCTATTTGTATGCTTGTGTGCTTATATCTATGATGCTATAATGTGTATTTCTCTATGTGAGGATCTACTGACAACTTCTCATACTTTCTCCCCGACTACAACAGAGACCAATAAACAACTCATAGAAAAGCGTGACATTTACTTCACACAAGTGGTAAATAACTTCCATTTTTTGCAAATGGTGGAAAATAAAGGTGTCATAAATGACTCGATTACCTTGCAAATTATGCAGCTTGTTAGAATGATGGTGCATCACTATTGGAAATAAGTGGCAACTGTGCCAACATCAACCATGAATTGTGTGCACAAGGGTTGAAAATAAAACTAGTGAAGTCCCGACTGTGTGGGTGATATACATGTGTGGAGTGTGAACATGCAGAAGATATAGGTGTGCAGTGTTCGAGGATATCGCAATGGAAAAATACTTCATTCAATGTGAAAAGTGGGCAAGTAGAAAGACTTTTCACTAAGAAAGTTTTGAAGAATAGAGCATTGGAAAAATAATTTTATACAAGAAATTCATTAGGTTTTTTGTATGGCAAGAGCCAGTCCATGTCCCACCAACACAAAATGTTCCTTTTCCTAACCACAATAGTTGTGCAAATGTTAGATAATTTTTTTTGCATAGTGCATAGGCAATGAATACTATTTGCAAAAACATAATTCATTTAATAAAGTAGAATAGCATTATTGTGTATGCAAAGAAGACAGTGATAAAAATAAAGTAACGACAATTGAGAACATTTATCATAAAACTTGTAAAAATAAATGAAAAAAGTAAAGTCTTCAATGCAGAGTAAAACTTAGTGAATAATTTATGGCTGTGCCAAGTACAATATGCGATAGTAGCGGAGGTACCAAGGTGCAATTTCTTTAAGACAAGTTTGATCTTGCGCATTTATCGAAATGTCATTTCCACACGTAAGTTACTTACATAATACGACGACGCACAAGTAGAAACAATTAAGCAGGCCATAGAAAAGCGCCATATTTACTTCACACAAGAGGTAAGTAACTTCTATTTTTTTTCAAATCAGAGAAAATCAAGGTATGATAAGTAAATCGGTTAGGGTATAAATTACCTGTCTTGTTGGAATCGTTGGTGCAGAACCATTACAAATGCCAAATTGTGGAAGTGGCAACTGGGTGAGCATCAACCATGAATTTCTCGCACAAGGGTTGAAAGTAAAAGTAGTAAGGTACTCGCTGTACCGCAGATATAAATGTGCAGACTCCACATAATGTGAAAAGTGGGTAAGTAAAAAGGATTTTGACTGAGAAATTTTTGAAGTATAGTGTATTGACAAAAGAATTTTATGAAATTATGGATAGTCAACAAACATTAAGACAAAAGTCTTAACGTTTTAGATATTTAAATGCATTTACTTATATAGATATATTAAAAATAAGTACATAAAGTGAACAAAATGTTATGCATTTTCTTAACTTAAAAAATATTGTTAAACATTTATATCTTTCGCCCAAACATATCTTGGTCACAGACATATCCTCCACACATACATATCTTCTACACGTCAACATAGACGTATCTCTGGGACAACCAACACTTGGTATAATTTGAACCCCTGTGTGGATAATTCATATCAGCCAACCTGCCACACTGCTGTACGTTGCAACTCCACACTTCCAATAGTTCCATCGCACATATTTTGATTAACAATGTAATTTGCATGATAGCCAAATGATTTATGGCAATCTTATTTTGTAATATCCTCCTAGTCGTGCAGAGTGTTTTGCTATGACCATATCTCTGCACTTTGCATTAGTAAATGAGTTAAATGTTCAATCAAGAAGCTATCATATGTGGGAAGCAATGTAAAGTCTTTGCAGTGAAAACATTTTGCATAAAACTTTGTAAAAAATAAGCAAAAAGGTAAACTATTCAATGTGAAATAAAACTTAGTAAATAAGTGTAGCGTTCAATGCAGAGGTTAGCATATGCAAGAACCAATGTAAATAAGTGAAGTGTTCAATGAAAAGGTTAGCATATTCATGAAGCAATGTAAAGTGTTTTGGAGGTTAGGATGGGCGAGAAATAATGCAAAGTATCTGCACATTAGAATTTTGGGAAACATAGTGGGTAGAGTTCTCACGACAATATACAAATAGTGAAACTTAATATAAACAAATGGAAAGGTAAGATAACCTTGGTGTTGAGATTGAATGTCATGCCAACAACCTGTAAACGTCAATAGTGACGCAGACCCCCTACCTTGGTAGGGTCCGCTGACCTCCCGGTCACTGGATATTCTCACCCTTGAGTTGGATTAGCTCTTCGATTCCTTGCTGGAATATCAAAAACAAATCCACAGGTGCTTATGAGACTCAACCTATGTGAACAAGTGCCAGGCGCAAGCCTCCTACAGAAAACCACCGATGATGACCACGAGATTAACCCAACAGGTGTTTTGTATTTCATGATTTCAGAGTTCCTGCATATGAGCCAACCCTGACTCTCGGACTCCCAAACTTTCGAACTTCAAATTAGAGCCTAGCACTAGCTATCTCCTTTCCTTATCTCCACTCAAGTGACCATGCGCCACGACCTGGGGCCAATCCTTCAAGTCCAATGTCCTACTCCAAATTTCGATCCCTAAACTTCCAAAATATGTTCACCCAGATCAATGGTCACGTCTCTCTTGCGAACTGATAACTCAGATTGACTCGCGAGTTCGCATTTCATGAGTTCTCGTAACTCTACCCTTTGACTTCCCTGAGTCACGAGTCAGTGAAACACTGATCTCTCACCACGTGTCCTCCTTGATGGGTGGATAGGATTGTTGTAGATCTTCCCCTTGCAAATATTCCAAAGTTCAGTTCTTCGAAATCCCAGATCTGTTGCCACATGTCTTCCTGATGATGGACGGTTCCAATAATTTTGGAATTTCGGGACTTCGCAAAGTCCACTCTCCTATCTGCCTTTAGATGGTTAAGGTGTGTGCACCTTACCTCTAGATCAACGAATATTGATCCACGTGCTCATATCTAATGGCTTAGATCTGATCTTCTTCTGCACTCGCTTCTCTTGTCTGGACGTAGTTTCGACGGTCTAGATCGCTCCTCTGTAGCTGATCTAATGATAGTTGTCACTCCCCCTCTTGAGCTTTGGATTTCTTCCCTAACTTGGAATATTTCGACGCTTCGAAGGTCTCGGCCTTTGATCTACCTCCTGTGAGCCCTGTGACTTTGGGTCTCGACTTCCTCTTTCCCTCCTGAGCTTTGGTCAATGAAACTTGACCTCGGCCCTAGCACATTCCTTGTGCTCTGCATGCAACTTCGTGCTATCTCTCCTAATCTTGTCTGTGGCTTGGACCTTGAAGTGTCTCATCCTTATGCTTCTTTCTACAGGAACTTTGTACGCAAAGGTACTATTCCTCCTGAGCTTACGAACTTGAAACAAGTTCTCTCTGCGTGCGGTCCTTTCAGTTTGACTGGCCTTCAACTGGCTATCTTCAACACTTCGCCTGAGTGTTTTCCTGGTGCACTCCTTGCATAGGCCTTCCTCCAGAGTGTTCAACAACTCTGCTTTCCTCCTTGAGCTTCAACTATTTGGACCTCAAAGGTCTTTGTCCATTTCGCTCCTCGAAGGGATATAAGTTCCCTCCTTGCAACTTCTGCTCAAGCACACCTTGTTTAGCCTACAAAGTGTTCAACAACTCTGTGAGTGTCTTCTTCTGGACACTTCTCTTCTCTCAGAACTCGAACAGAGTTCCTTTGTGCACTCCTTGCACACACTCAATGCCTACCTGGCAGAGCTTCAAAAAATCCTCAACAATTCTATCTTGTCTCTGTGCCCTCCTTTGCACAGTATTTCCTCCAAGGTGTTCAGTAACCTTGAGGTTCTCCTTTGAGTTTATGTTTCTTCTAGTGTGCCCTCCTGACACGTTCTTTATTGAATTCCACAAAACTCATATGTGCACTCTTTTCACTGGCTCACAGAGTCCTCAACACTCTATCATGCAACCCCTTGCATTAAGCCACAAAAGAACCCATATTGAAATCAACAAACCTCACAGACAACAAATTTTTTCTATACCCTACAGACATAATCTAACATACATCTACAACATAAATGAACACACAAATGACATTCATCAAATATACATAAAACACATAGAATCATATGCAAGACAAACTGCTCTTTATATTAATATGAATGTCCAATTACAATATGGGTAAGCTCGAATTGCAACAGAGTCTCAGCTCTCTCCTCTCTAATCTATCCGCCTTATCTCTTATACCTTCTACTTCTAGATACAAAGATATTTTTACAAAAGGGGCTCCTCGAGCTCTTCCGTCCAAGATACCTACTCTCATTAATTTACATTGAATTACATTCAATGGATGTCTAGTCCCAATCAGATATAGATCTTATCAGCTTGTCAACCATTAAAGGCCACTCCATCTACTATATGTTCAAAGGCATGGCTCTGGATCTTACAACCTTACAAAAACTATTGCATTTAATTACAATTTCAAATTTTAAAATGAGAGGGATGGAGCCTCTCTCCTCCATTGAATGCGCACTGAATGTGTTGTCTAGCTAGCACATTGCTTAGGTGAAGGGATGCTCCTGCATCATACTCCACTACTGGGAGAATCATGAGATCCTACTCATGAGATCCTCCTCTCTTTTGTTGAAATCCACATGTATCCCAAACTATCCTTTGGAGCTGTCCATCTGCTCCATTGCTTTTCCGTTGTTGCTGCTCCTTCCCTGCTTCTCTTGCAGGCTTCCTTCTGCTCAGCTTCCCTTTGTTGACTACTTCTTTCTCTTACCTCAACATCAACCTCCTTATTTTTTCAATCACCTCCTCCAGCTGCTCCAATGGTTGGCTCTCTGGAAGTCTTCTCTGCTGCACTTCCTCCCCGACAATGGGTATATCAACTCGATCCCCCCTGCTATATTCATCTCCTGTGGCACTAAATGGCCACCCTGATACAGAATCCTCTTCTGCAGTCTCATCATTGAGCTGCTGCTCAGCTTCACCTTCTGACACATTTTCTTCTGCCAGTTCTCTTGCTGGCATATTTCCATCTTCCTCCAGTTGCTCCCCAGACTGGAATTCTGATTCATCTTTTGCTGCAGGCCTCGACGCTGCAGTCATCATCTGTTCAACTTCCTGGCTGAAATTTTCGAGCAATTATGTTGAATTACCTTCTCCCAAAATTTGCATGATTGTATTCTCATGGAAATCTTCTACTAGTTCTGGATTTTTCAACCAATCCTCCAACATCTCTAACTCCTTCTCCCATGGAGTGAGCACCTTATCTGCATGCTCTTATTTTTCCGAGGTAGATTCTGATGTCTTCTCCATTTCTTTGTCCTATATGAAAGTCACTACTGGCTGTCCTTTTTTTGTTTTTGCATCTGCAACACATTCTTTGGCCTCAACTGGGTTGTTTGGTAGGAATATCCAAATTCCCACAATGATCAGAATACACCTCTTATCTTCCTCTATCAGCATTCCTTGTCGATCCAAACTCACCTCTGCATTCATGAGACTATCAGATGGTCTCATATCCTCTCCCTTTCCCACCTGGCAATCTGGGATTTCTTCCCTGCCCTCCTGGAAGTCTATGAGATCCTACAATGATCCCATCTCATTGCCCACCTAGCAATCTGAACTTTATTCACTGCCCACCTGACATTTTATGAGATCTTTGCTTGATCTCTTCTCCTCATCATCACTAAGACTCTTCCTATCTTCTGGCTCACATATATGAACCATATCCTCTTCACCTTTGAGGCTTTCAACATACCTCAACCACCCTCACAATAGCCTTTGTTTTCCTCTGAATTTTTTTTTGAACGGGCCACTTCACCTTCTTCTTCATGGGCCACTCATACACCCAATGCACTTTAGCATCCTTCTACATTTTAAATGCAATATTCTCCATTCATTCTCTTATCTCATTGATCTCTTTGTCTATCTCAGCCTTGCTTTTCTGCTGGCGGTCTTTGCCTTGACTACTCCTTTGGCCTTCAGTATCCATCCTTCTCTTTCTCCACCTGCCCTCCTGGAAAGTTTGTTGTTTACTCTGCAACTACGAGCATCTCTATCTTTTCCTACAAATCACCTGGTTGTTTATTAACTATTGCACACTTGCAAACAATCACCACAGAGCATCAACATTCTGTCTTCTTCTTCTCTTCTGCCTAAAATCTGTAGACGAAAATTCTCGCTCTGATACCACTTGACGCAGAATCCCTACCTTGGCAGGGTCCCCTGACCTCTCGGTCACTGGATCTTCTCACCCTCGAGTTGGATTAGCTCTTCAATTCCTCGTTGGAATC
This sequence comes from Picea engelmannii, assembly GCA_009831015.1. NCBI lineage: Eukaryota > Viridiplantae > Streptophyta > Pinopsida > Pinales > Pinaceae > Picea > Picea engelmannii. The sequence goes on from ML776844.1 coordinate 945,146, forward strand.
TCACAAACAAATCCACAAGTCCTTATGAGACTCAGCCCACGTGAACAAGCGCCAGGTGCAAGCCTCCTCCACCACCGATGGTGACCACGATCTTAACTCAACAGGTGTTTCATATTTCGTGATTTCAGGGTTCCCGCATATGAGCCAACCCTAACTCTCCAACTCTCAAACTTCCAAACTCCAAATTAGATCCTAGCATTGACTATCTCCTTTCCTTATCTCCGCTCATGTGACCATTCGCCACAACCCGGGGCCAATCCTATGAGTGCTTCGGGACTTCTCAACTCCCGAAGTTAGAATGTAGTCCAATGTCCTACTCCAAAGTCTGATCCCTAAAATTATAAAATTTGCTGACCCAGATCAACGGTCACGTCTCTCTCATAATCTGACGGCTTAGATTGACTCGCGAGTTCTCATTTCATGAGTTCTCGTAACTCTACCCTTTGACTTCCCTGAGTTGTGAGTCAACGAAACGTTGATCTCTCGCCACATGTCCTCCTTGATGGGCGGCTAGGATCATTGCGACTCTTCCCCTTGCAAATCTTCCGAAGTTTAGTTCTTCAAACTCCTGAATCTGCTGCCACCTGTCTTCTTGACGATGGACGGTTCTGATAATTTCAGAATTTCGGGACTTTGCAAAGTCCTCTGTCTTATCTACCTTCATATGGTTAAGGTGTGTGCACCTTACCTCTATATCAATGGGTTTTGATCCATGCGCTCACATCCAATAGCTCATATATGATCTTCTCCTATGCTCGCTTCTCCTGTCTGGACGTAGTTTCGATGGTCCAGATCGCTCCTCTGTAGCTGATCTAACGATAGTTGTCGCTCCCCCTCCTGAGCTTTGGATTTCTTCCCCGACTTGGAATATTTCGATGCTTCGAAGGTCTCAACCTTCGATCTACCTCTTGTGAGCCCTATGACTTTGGGTCTCGACTTTCACTTTCCCTCCTGATCTTTGGTCAATGAAACTTAACCTTAGCCCTAGCACATTCCTTGCGCTCTACGCGCAGCTTCGTGCTATCTCTCCTGAGCTTGTCTGTGGCTTGGACCTCGAAGTGTCTCGACCTTCTGCTTCTTTCTATAGGAAGTTTGTACACAAAGGTACTATTCCTCCTGAGCTTACGAACTTGAAACGAGTTCTCTCTGCGCACGTTCCTTGCGCTTTGAATGGCCTTCAAATGGCTGTCTTCAACACTTTGTTTGAGTGTTGGACTGGTGCACTCCTTGCACAGGTCTTCCTCCATAGTGTTCAACAACTCTACTTTCCTCCTTGAGCTTCAAATGTTCAGACCTCAAAGGTCTTTGTCCCTTTCGCTCCTCGAAGGGATATAAGTGCCCTCATGTTAACTTCTTCTCAAGCACACCTTGCTAAGCCTACAGAGTGTTCAAAAACTCCGTGAGTGTCTTCTCCTGAACACTTATCTTCTCTCAGAACTTGAACAAAGTTCCTTCATACACTCCTTGCACATGCTCAATTCCCACCTGGAAGAGATTCACATAATCCTCAACAATTCTGTCTTCTCTCTGTGCCCTCCTTTGCACAGTCTTTCCTCCAAGGTGTTCATTAACCTTGAGGTTCTCCTTTGAGTTTATGATTCCTTTGGTGTGCCCTCCTGGCACATTATTTCCTGAATTCCATAGAACTCAGATGTGCACCCTTTGCACTCACTCACAGAGTGCTCAACACTCTGTCATGTAACCCCTTGCATTAAGCCACAAAAGAACCCAGACTGAAATCAACAAACCTCACAAACAAAATTTTTTGTCTATACCCTGTAGACAAAATCTAACATACATATACAACATAAATGAACACACAAATGACATTCATCAAATATACATAAAACACATAGAATCATATGTAGGACAAACTGCTCTTTATATTAATATGAATGTCCAATTACAATATGGGTAAGCTCGGACTACAACAGAGTCTCAACTCTCTCCTCTGTAATCTATCCGCCTTATCTCTTCCGCCTTCTACTTCTAGATAAAAAGATATTTTTACAAAAGGGGCTCCTCAAGCTCTTCCCTCCAAGCTACCTACTCTCATTAATTTACATTGAATTACATTCAATGGCTGTCTAGTCCGAATCAAATCTAGATCTTATCAGCCTGTTAACCATTAAAGGTGACTCCATCTACTATCTGCGCAAAGGCATTTCTCTGTCTCTTCTAGCCTTAAAACAACTATTGCATTTAATTACAATTTCAAATTTTAAAATGAGAGGGTTGGAGCCTCTCTCCTCCATTGAATGCATGTTGAATGTGTTGTCTAGCTGGTGCGCTGCTTAGGTGGAGCGATGCTCCTGCATAAAATAACCATAAAACATTAACATCAAAGTATTTTAACTATTTAGATATCTCAATGCACTTAGGTATATACATATATTAAAAAATAAGTATATAAAATGAACAAAATTCTTCTATGCATATTCTTAACTTAAAAAATATTGTTAAACATATATATCTCCTGTACATATATATCTTCGACATAGACATATCATCCACACATATGTATCTTCCACATGTCTGCATAGACATATCTCCCGCACAGGAAACACTTAGTCTAATTTGAACCCTTGTGCGAGTAATTCATATCACTCATCGTCTTGCACTGCATTTTTCAACTTCGTACTTCCAATAGTTCCATAACATAAATACTAAACGATGATGTAATTTGCATGATAAGTGGTTGATTTTTGGCAATTTTTTTTTCTAGGACTCCATCAGTTGTGCAGATCTTTTTGTTATGACCATATCTACACACTTTGCATTAGTAAATAAGTGATATGTTCAATGAGGAACTTAGCATATGTCATAAGAATTGTAAAGTCTTTGCAGTGAAAACACTTTGCATAGAATTTTGTAAAAGATAAATAAAAAGTTAAATTGTTTGTTGTGGAATAAAACTTAGTAAAAAAGTTAAGTGCTCAATGTGGATGCTAGTATATGTCAGAAGCAATCTAAATACGTGTTCAATGGGGAGGTTAGCATAGGTGGGAAGCACTGTAAATTGTTTGGAGGTTACAATGGGCAGGAACCAATGCAAAGTATCCACACATTAGAATTGTGAGAAGAAAAATGGGTAGAATTCTTCACACAATAGATAAATAGTGAAACTTAATATAACCAAATGAAAAGGTAAGACAATGTTCATGCTGAGTTTGAATGTCTTCCCAATGATCTGGAAAAGTTGATAGCCAAAAAAAATTAACATCACAGTGTTAGTTTCTTAGATATCTCAATGTGCTTACATATATACATATATTAAAGAATAAGTATGTAGAGTGAACAAAATGCTTCTATGCATATGCTTGACTTAAAAAATATTGTTAAACATATATATCTTCCACACAAATATTTCTTCAACATAGACATATTGTCTGCAAAGATATATGTTCCACACATGTGCAAAAACATATCTTCGATAGAGCCAACACTTAGTCCAATTTGAATCTTTGTGCACATAATCCATACAATTCATTGTCCTAGAATGCACTTACATATATACATGTATTAAAGAATAAGTATATAAAGTGAAAAAAATGCTTCTATGCATATGATTAACTTAAAAAATATTGTCAAACATATATATCTCTCGTACAAATATATCTTTGGCATAGCCATGTCATCCTCATAGATATATGTTCTGCACATTGACACAAGCATATCCCCCACACAACCAACTCTTATTCTAATTCGAACC
>ML776844.1:955745-974512 GCA_009831015.1 Picea engelmannii
ATCCCTGCTATATGGACAGAGAGTGCTAGCGCTCCTTGCATATGAGTAGGGGAGCGTTGATCTTCCAAAATTTTGTTAAGATGACCAATTCTCAAGGAAAAACATTTTGTTTAGTTTGTCAAATGATGTGGTTTCTCCTTCCAACATGTTCTAGAGGATGTATCAAGTGTTTCCATGGTGTCTTTTGCAATGTGACATATGCAAAACGAAAATGAAACATTTACGACACTTGTGACAAAAGTGTGACACTTGCGACACTTGTGACAATGAGAATGTGACATTATCGAAGTGAGGAATTTTGATGTGTAACAGATTGCCCCGCAAAGTGTGAAGTTAGAAGATGAAAAATGATGACGTAAATGCTTTGTAGATTTTTCAAAGAAAGGGTATGGAGTCGGAGAACCTGGTAGAAGATATAAACAACCATCCAACAAATGTTATCATGTCTTTCAAACCCAAGGAGGGCCTTCATGTATCCCCCATCATTGACACAAAATTGACATAGGAAATAGATGTAATATGGTGAATCGAATGAGTATGGACTGTCAGGGGTATTGAAATTGGAAATTTGTGATGTTTGAATCTCAAGGCAGATACTTCCCTTGAACACTGAGGCACGACATGAGACTTGGTAGCATAACATGTGGACCAAAACATAATGCATCAGACGTTGTGACATTTGTCATATGACCCAAAGGAATGGAAATAATCATAGGATTGGTTCAATGCAGAGGTTTAGCAGATTATCCAAGTATTCAAGATGTAGGTAAAAACAAGCATTGTGTTCAAGGGAGACTACAAGAGTTACTTGTAACAGTTCTCAAAGACAACTTGACCTACTTCCTTCAATTTCCCCCCCATACAGATAGACGATTACCTATTTTTATTTTAATGAGCTCGAGGAGGATAACACATGCTCGATATAACTCACCTTCGGTAATCCTTCTTCCTTTCTTTAACAAACTGGGAGAAGTAAGGGTTCGGTCCTGTATGGGCCCTTCAATGTGTGATTTAGTGAGTCCAAAGAAGGAAAAATTGATGGTTTTTCATGTTTAGAGAGTCTGAAAATAACTTAAAGGCGACTCCAAGGTTGTTCTTTTTCATAATTTTAGTCTTCGAGGACTGAAAAAGAGATAAAATTCTACTCGGGAAACACCCATTCGAGACATTTTAACGAGAGTGAAAGGAAGCAAGATCACTCAATGATATTTTCATATTTAGAGAGTCTGAAAAGAGATTAAATATGATTCTAGTGGTTTCCTTTTTTGTATAACCTTTACGAATCCGAAAAAGTGATAAAAGTATACTCGATTACATTCTCATGTTTTTTCGAGCGTGAGAAAAAACAATGATTATGCTCATCAGTGTCATAAGGTTGTTGAAAAGATGTTGCTTGAAATGTTGTAAATACAGACAGTTTTGGGACCAAAGCATTAGTAACTTCTTGAAAAAAGATTAAAAACCCAAAAATTACTTTATATTAAGGAGAAATAGAAACAATTAAACCTATCCAATAGTAAAATAGGTCAAAAAAATCATTTACCATTTGATTTTTACCAAACTCCTCCACATTTGGAATTTTCCACCTTTGGGAGGCATTTTTCGAGCTGTGACTATAGGAGTTGTGATTGATAATTTCCAGTTCTATTTGAACTATGTTGGTCATCTTTCCTTTCTCATCATTTTTATGGTTTTATTCTGTGTTTTAGCTTATGTTTTGAGCATTTTGGGCTCCTTAGGAATCCCTAGGCATCGAACCAGATCAACGCTCCCCCAAAGAGCTAAGGGGAAAACCAATCGATATTTTAGCACCCTGGTGCACATTCTTAGGGAGCGCTAGCTCTTTGTAGGAATTTTTAAGCGAGCACTAGATGCATAACTCAAAAAGATTTTGTCTTTTGGGCTAAATAGAAACAGTTTTCTTCCATAAAAAATTGACTAAAGATGTTTATATTTTCATATTTCACTAGTCATTTATCCATGATAGAGTGGAAAGAGGATGAACATGAGTTCGATGACATTGTTACTCTTCAAATCCCTCAAGTGAGGGAATTGTTGTGGGTGGGAATCCCTCATATGGACTTGCACTTAGGGTTTTATCATGCATGCAGAAAAGACCTAAAGATTCCTACTTTTTACCATCATCCTGAACCTAATCCCCATTATTATTAAGCAAATACACAGTTAAGAAGATCAAGTGAACATACCTTATTTTCGTTGTTTGATACCGATCCTTCTTCACACTTGGTCTCTCGTTGACTGCAACTCTCCTCCCAATGATGACTTGCATTCACAAAAGACAAACAAAGAACTCCACATGCGTTTGATCTACAAATTAATGGGTTAGAGATTTAATCAACATGTACGCAATAAACAATGAAAACCTCATATGGTGGGATGGGAAAAGTACTTCTTTATTATTAACTTCACTAAAGAAACTTACAATGATGAAGTTGGCCACTGCTCCACGAAACTGGTCCTGGGCTCCTCTTCAACTGTCCTCCAACTTCTTTGCTCTATACTTCTCTTTGCACAAGGATGTCTAAAGGTTGGGACAAGGGGAATGCTCAATTGGGTATAGTTTCTTTACTATGATTTTACTCCTTTCAAATGGGACCCTTACCCCTTCTTTTATAGGCTAGAAGGAGCTAGGTATTTGGTTGAATGATTGGCCATGCATGGTCGAAAGGTTTAGTTAACTTGCCCAAAACTATGTGTTCCATCAACAACTTTCCTTTTTCTGTGCTTTTGTAGGTACACGCAGGTTGTACTGGAGAAGATAGCGTGTACACGCTTGCAGTAATGGAGTAGGGCGCATGGGCATTTATAAAGAGGGTTTTTTAACCAGAGTTGTTCAGTACTGGCTTGGCAAAGAAGGCATATGGGATGGCCTGATGTTAGGTAAGTATGTTTGGTGAAAATTAGGGTTATAACAGATGCCCCCTAATGTGTGAGGTCAGAAGAGCATCTGATGGCCGAAATACATTACCAATATTTATCAACGTACCAAACCGGTGAGCCCAGGGACCAGAATTCAGGAGGTGCCATCTGCAAAATAACAATTGTCTCACCGAGGCGGGCATACCCATGCTCGGAATGAAATAAAATCATGGCTACCAATCAAATACACTGTAGATCCATGTCATATAACTATATAAAGTGTATCCGTGAGCAATACATAGCGGATCTACATCTCAAAATAAAAAATATATACATATATAATATCCATTTTCTAGAAGCTCATAAGGCCTGATGGCTGGAGATGAGGTCTTCAGAGCTCGAGAAACAACTTCAAAATCTTCAAAACTTGGGTAGGAGTGTAATATGAGTGTACGAATTCACTAACCGGAGGTCTTTGATGGCTCGTCGATCATGGACTAGAGAATCTTGATGATCTGACTGAAGGCTTCATTGATTTCGAACAAAGAATAGATTGGACTTTCAGGATGGCTAAGCATGAGGGCAAGAGGAAAACTACAGAGGGGCTGACTCAGGCTTGGAAAAATTTCCCTTGGACAATAGCATGACAAATGATGAGACTCAGGCAGCATAGCATTAACATAATTTCACGAGGTAGGAGGCAACACAAACTCTCCATATGTTTGGAAGAATAACCAAACGGAGGAGGACACAACTCAATGTAGCGGGAACAACATCCTAAGGTCATATTAAATCCCAGGGCTTGACAAACAAATGGAAGGATGTGCTTTATCCAAGGGAGACTCATTGTGCTGCCAATACAAAGAAAATACTTTTCCCTTCCTCTTTTTGGGGTATATTTGATTTTTTTTTTCTTTTTCAATAATTTTGGAAAAAGAATAAAAGAATGTTACGTTACAAAGGAGGGATGAGTGTCACAAACATATGAGTTTGAGGCGCAAAGAAAATACTGATGTTCAAAGTAAGGACACTCGGGAAAAATCCCTCTTGGGGCCAAAGGTGTCAAGACGCAGAGGCAAAGTGTTACAGGGCTTGCGTATAAGGCATGCTTCAGATGGTTCAATTGAGAGAAACATGGAGCCGGTATTAGACCAAAGACGCAGGTATTCAAACGCGGTTAACAAAACACATAATGATAACATCCTTCGATGTAAGTTTAACGAGCCCAAAGAAGGCAAGCTCAACAGTTTTTCATATTTAGAGAGTCTGAAAAACGTAAAAGGAGACTCCAATGGGGTACCTTTTTGAAGGTAGTCTAGTCGGTTCGAGAAAGGGGTAAACTAGCACTGACAAGATGTCTATTCAAAACCATTTTAACGAGTGTGATAAAGACAAGATCACTTGGCGATTTTTTCATTTTTAAGGAGTCTAAAAAAATCTTAACTATGGACTCCGTCAGGAATGTTCTTCTGGACCATTTTAACGAGTGTGAAAGAATAAGGTCACTTGATGATCTTTTCAATTTTAGGGAGTCTGAAAAGAGATTAACTATGGACTCCGTGGGGGTTCCTTTTTTGTAAATTTAGTCCCTCAAGCCCGAAAAAGGGTTAAAATTATACTTGAGAATACTCTTCTAGAGATCTGAAGCCTCTAGAGTATACCTTTGTTCATATAGTTGACCGTTCGGACCGAAAAAGGGGTAAACTACCACCGGATAGATGTGACTTCAAATTTCAGTTTAACGAGCGTGAAAGGCCACAAGATCGCTCGACAATCTTTTCATGTTTAGAGGGTCTGAAAAGGGCTTAAAAGAAGACCCGTTATATTTTGGGAGTCCCGAGGGTGAGGTCAAGAGTGATAAGGAATCATGCAAATGAGGCTCAAACTCGTAATTAGGGGAAAAGATACAGAGGAATCTCGAGCCTATAGTCGTTAGTGAAAGCATGGACACCGTCATGCAACCGGGATCTACCTAGGGCATCCCTGTTAGGGTAAGCTCTACCACCAAATTATGACACTTCTAAAGCAGTGATGAGGGTTCCCTGTCGCAACTTAGTGGGATCGATCCTACGGAAAAGTGGAAAAGACATTGAGATGCAGAAAGTGGAGGTGGAATCCTGACTTAAATGCAACGAGTCGGAGAAAATGACTTTTTACCAAAAGACCTTCAAAACACCCTAACTCTCAAAAACAATTCCAAATACCCAAAGTAATATTTTTCATGATCATCGCAAGAAAACTCCTGAACCATCTTAAATGAGTTTCAGTTTAGAAAAAATGACAAAAGGGGCCAAAAATTGACAAAAAAGGGCCAAAAACCTCTATAAATAGAAGTTGGCAGCTCATTATCACCATTGTTAATTCAGAAATTGACTAAAAGTCAAAACTACCCCTTTGTGAAAAGAATTTATCCCGAGAGCTTCGGTGGACGAAGTGACCATCTGTTTGGACCAAGTAAGTATAAACTCTCTCCTCTTGCAAATTAAATCTTTCTTTATGCATTTAATTTCATGTTTTGGGGGGGCGTCGACCCTCAAAAGGTCGGCCCTAGGTCCACGCGGGCTGCCCAATGACAGGCCGCATGTACACTTGGGTAGAGTAAAAACTGCACACGTGTACACGAGACTGTCATCATTACAGCCCACGTGGACCTTTTATTTAGTGGAATTTTTTTTAAAAAGCAAGGGTTAACCCTCCTGAACTTGGTTTTTTGTAGGATGTATGTTCACTGGAGGGAAAGAGAGCATGAGGAGATTAGTGCGTTGGTCGGGGAAGACCCCAATGTTGTTGTTGCCTTAATGCAATCTGGGCTGCTAAAATTCTTCCCATGTCCTTTTATGCGAGCACAACCTAGGCTATTGAATGCCTTGGTTGATTATTGGCATCTCGACGCAGAGTCCTTTATGCTGGAGGGGCAGTTGTTAGTGCCAACGACCGAGGACATATATTGTTTGACTGGCCTCTCTCAGCGAGGGGAACTAGTCAACTTCCATACGTTTCCCTCGGGGCCGCATAACATATCAGAGTTGATTGGACTCTACTGTGAGGCAGGTACAGACAGGACGAGCTTGCAAGTGCCGATAAGTAAGATCTCTAACTTAGCACTGCAGGCTATAGTGTTTCTTATCGGGTAGATTACAGGGTCTACCGCTTTGCATCAGGCTTCCCATGCACATATGAATTGTGTAGTTTAGTGCTTGAATGCACAGATTTTTGATTGGAGCACCACATTGTTGGACTGTATGAAGAGATAGCTGACAGACTGTCGTTCGTGGACTCAGAGGAACTTTGGGTTTGGAACCATTCTTTGCTCTTTCTTCTTTGAAAGATTGCCCACTTTCAGTCCTCGAGAGGTGGTACAGGGACATCAAGCTTCTCTTCCTGCGATATGCAGATGGGTAGTGTTACTGCCACGATATGGGGGAGGAAGGACCAATGAGTCCTTTGATGATAACTTTTTTCCTTGGTTGTCATGACAGATCCCAGTCATAGAGGATTACCCTTATGCTGGGATTGATTTCACGAGAGACCTCGAGATACCAGTACCTCTTGGAAAGGAGCGAGGAGAGATGGGTAAGTTTGCATCGTTTTTTTGTGAAACATATGTAATTTTTATGTTGTTTTATATATATATCATTTTTTTGCACCAGAGTATTTGACGTATATGTGTCTATTATGTGTAGATGTGGGACCAGTACGACCTATGGATTATGCGAGGAACAGGTGTTGTCCTCGACCAGGGGTCACACCCACTGCTGCAGGGGGACCAACAACAACATGAGAGCTTCTAGTCAATGAGGCTGAGAGGGTTTTGAGACGAGTTGAGCGAAATTTTACCTCGCTCACTCGCACAGTCCCCATGGTAGAGATTGAGGATCTGCCACCATATATGCAGCCTCACGTAGTGGGGGCATCACGGACATGGGTTCGACTTTTTTGGCGTTTGGGAAATGTTGTTGATCATTACAATAAGGCCCACAGGACCTGACCTTAGTTAGTCTAGACTTTTCATGTGCCGAGAGCAATACTTGTATATATGTTTTGAGGGCATAAGCCCCATGACTCGTTACTGGTCATATTTTTTAGGTGCTTGCGTCCATCTATGTACTCTGATGATTAATATATGGTTTTTTATGTCTTTTATATGTCTTATGGATCATATTTTCCTTTAAAAATGTATTTACATGTTCATGTGTATGTATTTTTATATGTGTGCGAGATGCCAGTCTAAGATTTGATTAGCTAGAGTATATGTAACTTGGTTTAATCTCCTAGGAACATGAAAATATGTAATATAATCAAAGGTTCATTGTAAGAGACGTACCCTAAGGAATCGTCGATGTAAATTCAGATCATGAACACGGTAGACTCTATTTAACTGAGACACAACCAACTGATCATCTAAATAGACCCAGAGAAGAGATACCAAATAATGGGGCATCACGAAGAAACTCAATAACTGCACTATATTCGACGACATTGTTGTGGTGTTGCCTAAACATATACCTCCCGAAGATAATAACTGTCTTTGAGGTGTAAAAATTACCCAAGATGCGGAGGCAAGCCTCTGAGTATGCCAACTAGCACCGTCTACATACCCAACAGAAACCTCTGATTCAATTGACATCTGCCACAGTGACAAAAGATAACATAAAAAACAACATGTCCATAAAACCAAAAGAAACTAGAAAGTAATAGTACAAAGACTATACATATGTTACAAAAAGTTACCCAAGGTGACCTACCTATGAGTAATACTTCTTGAGGTAGAGCCCATTTCTAGGCTCTGCCAAAGCATTTCCCTCAAAGTCTACCAGATGATAAGTGCCCTTTTTTAGAATCTCATTTATGATGAAAGGTCAGAACCACATGGGTTTGAATTTTCCTGCCCCCAGGGAGTCCTTATCTTGGTCATAGACCAGGACAAGGTCACCTTCAAAGAAAATATGAGGATGAATAGACCGATCATACTGACACTTGACTTTTTGTTTGTGAGCCTCATTCGCCAGGGCCGCATCACAACACTGCTCCAGGTATAATAACCACTCTTCTAGTGGAGAAGTTTCTGGCAGTAACTATACTACCAACTTTTGGGACGGGATCTGACATTCTATAGGAAAGACTGCTTCCAGCCTGTAAATGAGTTGAAAAGGTGAGAAACTGGTTGCAGTCTTGATAGATGTTCGTTAAGCCCATAATTCTGAGTATAAAATCAAATTCCAATTTGACTTGGTTGAATTGATCGTTCGCTATAGGATGGTCTTAAGAGATTTATTTACAGCTTCCACCTGACCATTTGCTTGGGGGTAGTAGGGTGACAAATGTTCTTTCCACAACCCAAGCTTTGATGTTAATTCAATCATCATTTGGTTATGAAAGTGACTTCCATGGTCAGTGACAATCTCTCTTGGGACACCGAACCTTGCGATTATCTGGTTGAACAAAAAGAGAGTTGCAGTCTCTCCATCATCTTTAAATGTTGGCATAGCTTCAAACCACTTTGTAAAGTAGTCTACGACTACAATGATATAACGGTGCCCCCTTGATGAAGGAGGGTTGCATGTAGTGTAATCAATCCCCCATTTGGTGAAGGGACCAACTGTGATGAAAGGAAACACGGGAGCGGGATGTGCCCTCATCTTCCGAGAGAAGATCTAACATGGGTGGCACTTCTTGACCTATTCGATACAATCTTTGATTAGTGTCGGCCATAAGTAACCAACTTGTAAAATCTTTTGGGTTGTTGACAACCCAAAAAAATGACCGCCACACGCTCTAGTATGGAAATCGTTAAGCATGATTTCCGCTTCTTCATGAGTGAGGCATCGACGAAGAACGCAATCTACACCTCGATGATAGAGAGTGTCCTTGAGGATGAGATAATTCTTGGCCTGATGACATATATGATGATGTTCATCATGAGAAGCAGAGGTGGGGCACTTCAAAGTCTGGAGATAGATAAGAATATCCCCATACCGGGGGTTTGAAGATGCTATTAGAAACATATCTCCTCGAATAGGTGATTCTTTAGGCACAACATCACCCGACTCGACCGAAAGTTCTGAAATAAGTTCTGCAAAGATTAGTGACTTTTTGGATTTCGCCGAAACGAAATCTAAGTCAAATTTCTGGAGGAAGACTATCCATCTAATGATATTTCTGCCCATTAACCATTGTTTCAAAACATATTGAAATGGATTCACAACAACAATGACGGTGTTCTTGCGAAACAAAACATAATGACGTAACCGTTGGACAACATGGACTGTTGCCAACGCAAGTTTTTCGATATGAGAATAATTGAGTTCTAGTCCGACGAGGCCTCGACTCAGGTAATAGATCACATATTCTGAGAGAAAATCATCTTCCTGAACTAAGACCATGTCGATGGTTGACTGTGCTACAACCAAGTATAATAAGAAATATTTGTTATAATTGGGTGGATGAAGCAAAGGGGCAGTTGTGAGGGCATGTTTCAACTCTTCAAAGGAGCATTGAGTGACATCGTCCCAATGAAAAGGAACGTCTTTCTTTAGTAAGTGCATAAAGCCTTTTGTGATCTCGTCATAGTTGGCGATGAAATGCCTCAAAAAGTTCGCCTTTCCTTGTAGACTTTGAAGTTGAAGGATTGTGCGTGGGGGAGGCAATTGAACTATTGACTCAACCTTGAGAGGATCGACCATGATCCCTGTTGTTGAGACTATGAAACCTAACAAACACAAAAGATGCATTTGTTTGGATTCAAGTGAATCTGGAAGTAGCAACATCGCTCAAAGATAAGTCAGAGGTGTGTGGGATGATCCGTTCTCTTGCGAGATCGAGATGCTAAATCGTCTAAATAGGCTTCGACTATATGCTTGAGATCATGGAAAGCAAAAGACATGGCCCACTGGAAGGTAGATCTAGCATTTTTGAGACCAAAAGGCATCTTACGATAGGCAAATGTACCCCATGGACAAATGAATGAAGTTTTATGTTGGTCTTTGGGTTTGATTTGTATTTGATTATATCCCGAAAAACCATCCATGAAAGAAAAGGCCTCGCAACCTGCACATTCATCAATTATCTGGTTAATGAATGGTGTGGGAAAATTATCTTTTGGACAAGCCTTGTTCAAATCATGGAAGTATGTACATACGTGAATCATGCTCTGTTTCTTATTGACCGACACAGGATTTGACACCCATTGGGTCAAATGGATATGATAGATAAAATTGTCTTTGAACAATTTCTCGACTTCAACCTTAATGGTTGTTTCCTTCCTGGGATTAACTAGAAGAAGCTTCTGTCAAACTAGCTTGGCATCCAGATAAGTTGTGATTTGATGTTCGACTATTTTTGGATCAATTCCTGGAATTTCCTCATAAGACCAAGCAAAAATGTCGCGAAATTCTATAAATAAGTCTGTGTAGATTTGAATCTCTTCGGGGGAACAGTCAACTCCGATGAAAAAATTCTTAATGACACCAAGGGTTCTGGAGATATTAATCGGTATAGTTTCAGCGATAGTTTCCATATTACCCTCGACATAAACCTCATTTGTAGCCAAGGGATTGATAGGGCAAGACCTATCTCCAATCATAGTCAAGGTGAATTCCCCTGCTTTGATTCTGCTTAACTCTGGGAGGAAGTATGATTTGAGATGGAGATCGTCCCAGGGTTTGTCTAGACTAGTCATTGCTTCAATAATTGCTTCGTCTGAGGGAAATACTAAGTCTAATGAATCGATACCAACAAGGGAACCTTGAGCCAAAATAGGATCTGGGATCGGATATAACTCTTTTGAAGGAGTCAGATCGGTGTCGGTTGAAGATTTCTAGACTAAAGAGTACACTGCCTATGTCACAGACAAGGGAATGGACATGCCATGGTGCCCTGTCCCTTCCATCGTGGCCGATGGGGAAGGAAGAATCCAAATATCATTGAAGTAAGTCATGCGAAACGATGAAACTTGGAAAATCTCAACCTTATGGTGGTCTGATACAAACTTGACATCGCCTTGAGGAGGTGGGTAATCGAAAGTACCCATCAACGATGGGCACAAACCAACCCCTATGTTAACGATGCTTGGTTGGGGATTGTCAATCATTGGGAATTTGGATGCCCCCAATGAAGGGTTGGGTCTGGAGAAGGATAATTGATCAATGGTCACGATCCGACCTTCCTGTGGAAACAACAAGACCTGGAAAACTGTAGCAACCACTGCTTGCATGGCATATTTCCAACTCCTACCTAACAACAGATTGTAGTCGAGGGATGCGTCGACTAATTCTACTTCGACACACACGGTCTTCCCTCCTAACTGCACGAGAAAAGAGGGGATGATGCCATGTGGTCAGAATGAATGACTGTCGAAAGCAGTAAGAAGAGTAGGTGATGGAGACAAAACGGGTTGGCCAATGGCCTTCCAACATGCCAACAACATGATGCATGTCGAGGCGCCCTCATCAACCATCATGCAAAAAATGTTTCAAGTAAAAGTTTTCGTGGGGTAAGACACTACTATCTGAAATGCTACGTGGTAAGGGAGACGAGGTTTTAATTCAGTTGTATCCAACATGATTGTTCCCGGATTACAAGTCTCGACAGATCATAAAGCGGATAGCAAATATTTCCTCTGGGAAGGGAAGCTCTGGAGGACCTCCAAAGATGACATCGCACAAGGGGTTTGAGATAAATCCTCCACCACAGAATAGTTCTGGGAGGCCCTTGCGTTTGGGTTGTGAGAAGATTTCTTGAACGCCCCTTTTGGGATGTGTGTCATTGTTTTGCCCAAAGTCTTCTCGATCTGGAGAGGAAGAGATGGGATTTCAGCTTCTTTTCCTTCCTGAGAGGTGCTCAGATTACTATAGTCATGTTCTCTAGTCGATATAAAATCATCACCTTTCATCATATACACATTCGCAGATGCAGGATTGTTCAAAGATGGAGAGGGTCCTTGACTTCCCCCTTCCACGCTTATAGAGGCTTGGGTTAGGTTTTTCCCATGTTGGAAAGGATTCGTTAACACAGAAGGTTGTTGCTGTGACACAAACGTTTGGGCCTCTACAAGTCGAGGGAACTGGTGGGTTGGGTGGTCCTCTGCGCACAAGTTACACGGATACTTCGCCTTCCATTTTTCATTGTTTCCCCTGCCAACATTATTAGTGGGATTCTTATCCCCCTTACCCTTCTTTCGTTGTTTTTTCTTTCCATCAGGCTGCTAGGTGGCTTTTGGATTTGTCGATTGCACACTGTGTACATCCTATATTTGGGTAGGGGGAGCATCCGAAACAGTAGTTTGGCTGGACGCTATATGTTGTATAGACAATTGCTGCATTTGTTTTGTCAGTTGTTCAATAGGCTTGGTTTGTGCTGAACCTACAATACCATCGGCATGTGTTCCAACTCTCTATCTGGTTTTATCAAGTATGGATCATGGTGCAACAGGAAAAACCTCGTATAGTAAACTAGACTGAGAATAAATTAGCTCAAGTTGTTGGGCTCTCATGATGGCATCTTCTTCGTAAAACACTCCCAACGTTGCAATGTATTTGGATAGTTGTGGGACCAAATACTTAAGGAACCACTCAAGAAGGAATGTTGGTGGGACTGGTACCTTAATCAAACTCTTCCGGCGTCTCCACTCTCAGATGTGGTCAAAGATATGGTCCGCTTTTGTCTGTTCAAAATTGGCCAGCAATTTTGTGTTGGCATCGTATCTCACAGGTAATTGGAAATGGTTTAGGAATTCCATTTCCAATTCACCAAATGAAGAATATCCCGAGCAGTCAAGCTTGATGTACCATTTCGCAGCACTCCCAATGAGAGTGCATTGAAACAATCGCAATTGTACAGAGTCATATTTCAACAAACTAGACGAGCACCAAAGATGGAAGGTGGTCACATGATCCCTTGGATATTCATTAGGCTTGGCCTTGAACTTTGGTATGTCCGAAGGCAATTTCATTGGTATAGGAGGCCAACGTGGATCATGACAGATGGGGTTGTTCAAAAATCTTGTCAAGTCTGGAAAATGTAATGTTGCCAAGAAAGGTACCTTTCGCTGGTGTTGCTGATAACCATGGAAAAAGGGGCCTGGAGTTTGGCTGGCACTAGGTTGCCAAGAAAAGTTGGGTTGTTGGCTGGGGTTCTGGTAAAAACCATGGCCATGACCAACATATGGATTTTGCATGTGAGGAAACATCATTGGCTGATTCCAAAAATAGGACGTAGATGGTTGGGTGTGCATTACATTCGGAGGAATTTGGGAAGGTTTTCCCCATGCCAATCCCATGGGCATAGGAATAGCACCTTTTCTGGGGTTCCATTGGTTGTGAAACGAATTTCCCCAGATTGACATTCCTGATGAGGGAACTGATCCTTGCCAAGAATTCCAAGGTCTTGATGTAGAAGAAGTTCTTGGGTTTGCCCCCTGTGCAGGAATAGTACCCTGCATAGGATTAGGTTGGCCATAACCGGGGTTTCCCCCGGTTGGGAAAGAATATGATGAGAAATCATTGTTACCAAATGCACCGAACAAAGAAAATGGTGTCAACCCTAGCGACATATTATGAGAAGGTTGTCCTTGACTCCCTACTCCAATTGAAATATGGTGTGTGTTTGGCCTGATGGATTGCTGGTGGGTACCGCTGAGTGAAGGGAATGAAGGAGGTATATAAACTCCTCCGTAAGGGAAAGCATTAAAAGGAGTTGAAGTGGCCCCGATGGGTCCTTACCGAGGAGCGTTAGAGCTCCCTGCCACCAGACCTAAAGTCTGTAAAGTGGAGTAAGATAGTACATGGATGGTACCTGTGCTAGGCATCCCGTATGAGAATGGAGGGCTTGTCGCATTCTGTGTGAAAGGAGTAGTAGCCTTTGCCAAATATGGGATCAGGCCACTGGTCTAGGTAGAGGAAATCGAGATCGTGGTGGCTCAGACTGGCGATGGTGGGGTAGGAGGTGGAACACCCCCTGTGATGACAACCGTGACGGGAATATCAGGATTCCCAGAAGAAGAGCCAGAATTTGCCTCCATTACCATCCACTTTAAAGGTGTCAAATGGTCCTTTAACAGAGGTTGGTTAGGTGTGATTTTTGTTGACCCAATCGCTTCAAAAGACCCTTGTTGGTCCAGCTTTCACCTTAGCGGTGGCGGGGGTGGCTCGAGTGTAACCGGTGGTAGGCCAAGAAGCCTTCATGAATGATGGAGATCATGATCCTCCACTGTGTGAGAAGATCAAAGAAACACTAAGGCTTTCTATTCGTTCAAAAACAACACACATTATAAAAGTCCCTACAAGATAAAACAAGCAAACACTAAACTAGTTGGAAGAACAGTTACAACAACCAACACTAGAGGAACTTACCGGTGCAAGTGAAAATCGAACATGGAAGCACCCTTTGGGTATAATATGCATAGCATGGCTCGATGTCTATCCTAGGTACCGTGGTATAACCCCACAGTCACCTGTGTATGTCCCTAAAAATGATAGGCAACTAGGTTGCCAGCGTGCGAACAGTCACCCGGCGGGTACAGTCGACAGTCGGGTAGACCACAATGAGCAGGTTATCGACCCTGAAACCTGTCAAGGGTATCGAAAGCAAGTGGTATGTAAGACAACTGAGGACCTCAAATGGATTTGAGACCCACGAAGCTCCGTGGCAAATGCAATCGACGGAATCCCAAGACAAGCCCTCTATATGTGTTCTCCACTACGATTGGTCCAACTTTGGAGGGGTTATCTCCGCTACCTTTCCACACGCGACCTCATGTTTAGCCCCTGTTTTAGAGGGGAGTCCCGGATAACTTTCATAACACTGGACTTTTAACACTCCCTATCTCAGACTCCAATGTTTGATTTAATGGTCTTGAAGAGTTTCCTCTCCAACCTAATTCAAGGCCCTAACCCTAAACTAGTTGGTTGACCCTACAAACATAAAAAAGTCTAATTATTTTTAGATTCAGCGTTAATTTTTATGGCTTGTATTAAGTGAAAGTTTATGAAAGTGAAACTAGTGATGTTTGAAAGACGAAAGAAAAATAAACAGAAAGCTGGAAACAAAATAACTTCTTCTTGACTCAAATCTTAATCAACTTTTCAAACTAAAAATTTCTAAGATCTTTGAACAACAAACTCAAAACAAGATTTCACTCGACTATGAGCTACTTATCATCTAATTAAACCATCAAGAACTTATGAAATCAAATACTTTTCCTGGTTACTAATGCAAACCAACACTATTTAACCACACAAAGAAATACACGTTTTTTTTTTTTGAATTCTTACAAAGAAAAAAGGAAAAATATCAACGAGTAAAGACTAAGAAAACCTTTGGCCTAAGTGCATATCGCAAAGAGTCTCTCTAAAAACAACACACAAGCAGATTAAAAATGGACTCTCACACTTGTCTAAAAACCTTATAAAAGGAAAATTTTGAGGAAAACTTCTTAATGACAAAGAAAGCTATTACTGTGATCAAACCTAAGTTACTGACCGCTATGACAAAGACCAAAAAACCTGAGAGGTATAACTCTTGACAAAGGAAAGGATGACCTCTCCTCCTTAAACAACAATTTTCTCAACAGGCACACTGCTGACAGTTCGATAGCTAGCCTGTGCACACGAGCTGTGTAAGGTCAGAGCACGTGTACACGCTTGCAGACCTTCTGCAGGCCGCGTGTACCTATGAAAATCTTCAAAAAATGAAAATAAAAGAAATCAAGCACTGATAGAGACTACTGGTATTGAGGACCAGACACTCTTGAAGACTCAGAAACTCTCTTAGACAGAAAAAAGAAAACATTTCAAAGAAAATTTCATAGCACAAACCAATCTGAGGTGAAACCTAAGATATAAACTGCAAACAACAAAGACTAGAATGAGTTCCAGAAAACCCCCGAGAAGAATTACTTCTGACAGGGGAGAGGATGATTTCCTCTCTAAAATAAATTTTCTGAAATCATACACGCGATTGACACTTCCTCAGCTAGTGTGTACATGTGGGTTGTGTGAAGGTAGGGTGCGGGTACACGCGTGCAGACCTTATATAGGCTGTGCATACCTCTGTGGGTCTCGAAAAAAAAAAAAGCAGTCAAGTAAAGAAACAGAGATAACTGGTATGGAAGACTAGAATCTCTGCTAGCTCAGACTTTTGTAGAAACTTTAAAAACAAGGAATGAAACCAGTTTTTAAAAATACCCAAGAAAAAATGTTCCCAGAAACCCTAGAATTCCCCAGTATGGTCGCCAATTCTGTTGTGGGTGGGAATCCCTCCTACGGACTTGCACTTAGGGTTTTATCATGCACGTAGAAAAGACCTAAAGATTCCTACTTTTCACCATCATCCCGGACCTAATCCCCATTATTCTTAAGTAAATACACAGTTAAGAAGATCAAGTGAACATACCTTATTTATGGTGTTTGATATCGATCCTTCTTCATGCTTGGTCGCTCTTTGACTGCAAATCTCCTCCCAAGGCTGACCTACATTCACAAAATACAAACAAATAACTCCACTTGAATTTTATCTATGGATTAATGGGTTAGAGATTTAATCAACATGTACACAATACACAATGAAAACCTCATATGGTGGGACATGAAAAGTACTTATTTATTATTAACTTCACTAAAGCAACTTACAATGATGAAGCCAACCACTGCTCCACGAAACTGGTCTTGGGCTCCTCTTCAACTGTCCTCCAACTGCTTTTCTTTATACTTCTCTTTGCACAAGGATGGCTAAAGGTTGGGACAAGGGGAATGCTCAATTGGGTATAGTCTCTTTACTATGATTTTCCTCCTTTCAAATGAGACCCTTACCCCTTCTTTTATAGGATATAAGGAGCTAGGTATTTGGTCGAATGATTGGCCATGCATGGTCGAAAGGTTTAGTTAACTTGCCCAAATATTTGTGTTCCATCAAAAACTTTCCTTTTTCTGTGCTTTTGTAGGTACACGCGGGCTGTATTGGAGCAACTAGCATGTACACGCTTGCGGTAATGGATTAGGGCACGTGGGCCTTTATAAAGAGGGTTTTTTAACCAGAGTTGTTTAGTATTGGCTTGGAAAATAAGGCATATGGGATGGCCTGATGTCAGGTAAGTATGTTTGGTGCAAATTAGGGTTATAACAGGCATCTTTGCGAAACTGTGGGTTTCTCAAGTATTTCAAGCTCTAAAACATGAGGAAGGAAGTACTACTACTTGAGTACTTGAACGATTTATGGGACGATGTTGAACAAGCATTTCACATCGGACCACTTACGCTCGAGATTGGGCTCGATGATGTCTATTTTCTAATAGGACTCTCGAGGAGAGGGGATCCCATCCTCTTGTCTGAACATTGAGAAATTTATCAACCAACTGAGGCGTGTGTTGCTGAGCATTGTATACTGGGATAATGATTGGTAGGTGGCTGAATCGTGATAAAATATGTAAGGGACTTGGCACTTCGGTCGATTTTATTCGCCATCACCAAATTGGCAGGTAGTACTAGTGCTCATTTGGCCTTAAAATCACAGTTGTCTTATGATTTACATTGTTTAGAGCCAAGGTTGTTTAACTAGAGTGCATGGTTCCTTCGAAATATCAAGGAACAAATATCAAAGTGCAAGGCACGCATACAAAAGCAATTTGGGTATGATTATTTTCTAGTTTCGTTCTTCTTAGAGAAATTTCCTCAGATGAAGCCATTGGTTGCATTGATAGTGCATCATGCCAATATATCCCCTATATTGGGGAATGAGCCTTCAACATTCAGATTTACAACTAACTTGTTCGCATGGTGGAGGTGACAGTTAGTCATTATCAAGGACTTCCCTTGTGCTGGAGTGGACTTCTGAGGTAGTGAAAACTTGGTGCTCCCCGAGGGCATTTAGTGGCACTACTACATATGGGCGGATTATTCGATGAAAATTTTCCACGCTTCAACTAATTTCATGTTTTTTTTAAAACAGGGCGGGATTTTTGTCGATATTGCCACGAAAGTTCGTCGCAATATCGATGAAAATCTTATTTAAATGTAGTCGTGATTTTCGTCACTATAGAGACTAACTATCGTGGCAATAGCGACAAAATTTTTGCCTATTTCATTGGTCAGTGTTAACGGCTAGTTGACTATTCTATCTATATATACGTGACTTTAAGAGACTTTGCGACACAATTGCTATAGTTGCGACACTATTCTTGGCTTTTGTTTGAGCTGTTTTTTTTTTTTTCTCTGTCACCCACCAGTTGAACAAATCCAATTCTTGATCTACATAGCTCGGATTTTGAACTTGCAAGGTTAGCATGTTATTTTTTATTGATGTACTCATTTAACTTGTAAATTTTTTTTCAAATGTCCAAATTTCATTTAGCTTGTTTTTTCCTTGATAATATATTATAATATGTATAGTACCATATTTCATGTCTTTGGTTTTTGGATCTAGTTAGTATATTCTATGGAAAAGGGTATGTGGATTCCATAATATTCTAGGTTTATGGAATCCACATACCCTTTTCCCTTCAATTGTAGCTATAATCTCTCTCTCTTTTCATTGATAAAGATATGGAAGTGCTCTTGAAACTCACCCCTGATCGGTGAAATGATAGTAATTGATTGCCATTTTCTTCTCTCTTTTAATTTTTAAGCCTGACAAAAAAACACCAACAAATCTTGATTGAAGCATGAACTAATAAGATACATAAACACTAACCCTAAACTTATGTTAGGTATATATGTCATTATTATATGAAGAAAACACTTGTACACATATGAACTTATTATAAAGATGTTATCTATGTCGTCATGATGTTGATCGTCTACACATATGATCACCTTATTATAAAGATGTTGACCTTATTATAAAGATGTAGGTCACTGCAAATAAACATATCATAATCGAAAGGAGTAGCCAAAATA